>CM050326.1:10114120-10414120 GCA_027475135.1 Bactrocera correcta
GGAACTTTTCGGACCAGTCTCCGACAGTGGGACAATCGACACAACTGTATTAGCGGAAATTAGAACAACAAGTGAAGAACCGATATATAGAAAATTATATCCTTACCCAACCAACCTACGGGGCGAAGTAGAAAAACAAGTAAAAGAACTTCTAAACAATGGTGTAATAAGGCCTTCAAAGAGTCCGTATAATTCCCCATTGTGGATTGTTCCAAACAAACCAGGTCCATCAGGAGGAAAAAAGAATAGAGTAGTTGTTGATTTGAAACGACTAAATGCAATAACTATACCTGATTCCTATCCAATACCTGATATAAACAACACTCTCGCTAGCTTAGGCGAATGTAAGTATTTTACTACACTCGACCTTACATCCGGATTCCACCAAATCAGGATGAAGGAAAAGGACATAGAAAAGACAGCTTTTTCGACAGCCAATGGTAAATATGAATTTACTGATCAATGATGTTCTCAAAACGCTTATAGGAAAAGCCTGCCACGTTTATATCGATGACATTATAATAATTGGAAAAACTAAAGAGGAATACTAACGAAATATTGAAGATGTGTTTATGCTTTTGTACAAATCAAATTTAAAAGCCAATCTGGAAAAATCCAAATTTTTTAGAACAGAAGTAAATTTTCTAGGTCATATCGTTACCGGCGAAGGTATTTTGCCAGATCCTGACAAAATATCCGCTATTAAAAGAACTCCCGCACCTGCTAACCTTAAGGAATTAAAAGATTTCCTGGGTTTAGCATCGTATTATAGGAGATTTATAAAAGACTTTGCAAAAATTGTCAAGCCACTTACCAATTTAACTAGAGGTGAAAATGCTCAAATAAAAGCAAGTCGATCCAAACGGATACAAATTACACTAACAGAGGAAGGCTTGAAATCATTTAATGACATAAAATATTTGCTTACATCTTCTGAAATTCTGGCATTCCCAGACTCCAACAAACCCTTTATTCTGACGACAGATGCTTCCAATACTGCAATCGGAGCAGTCCTTTCACAAGGGACAATCGGTCAAGACAGACCCATAACTTACATCTCTAGATCACTCAACAAAACCGAAGAGAATTACTCGACAATAGAGAAAGAAATGCTCGCCATAGTATGGTCCCTCGACAAATTAAGGACTTACCTGTATGGAGCTAAAGAAATAAAAATACTTACTGATCACCAGCCACTGACGTTTGCACTAAGCAACAGTAATAACAATGCCAAGTTAAAAAGGTGGAAAGCAAGGATAGAAGAATATAATTATAAACTAATTTACAAACCAGGAAAAACAAACGTAGCCGCCGATGCGTTATCGCGGCTGCCAATAGAAGTTAATACCCTAACATCCACAGATGAAAATACACAACATAGCGCAGAAGAGGATAGCTCAAAGCTCATTCCTCACTGTGAAGCTCCAATTAACGTATTTAAAAATCAAGTTATATTTACAGAAGGAAAGAAGGAAATTACACACGAAGAACCTCATCCAAGCTTCCACAGACACCTCATTAAAAGTGAAGTTTACAATAAAGAAAACCTAAGTAAAAAGCGTTCTAAACCCAAACATAATCAATGGAATTAAAATCCAAGAGAAATACATTTCATTACTACAGCAAATATATCAAGAAAATTTCTCACAATTTCGTATCAGGATAACACAGAAAGTAGTTATCGATATCACAGACGAAGATGTCAAATTTAAAATAATAGAACAAGAACACAAAAGAGCCCATCGCAATGGTAAAGAAAATAAAGACCAGATATTGGAAAAATACTATTTTCCACAAATGACTGAACTTATTAGAAAATATACTAAATCGTGTGAAATTTGCGGATGTAATAAGTACGACCGGCATCCACAAAAACCCAAGTTACAGGCAACACCCATACCTTCGTATCCAACAGAAATACTGCATATCGACATTATAGAAATGTCCGGAGAAAAATATATCTCGTGCGTTGACAAATTCACTAAATTTGTAAAATTTTTCAGGATAAAAAATAAATCAGTACTGCATATCAGGGATAAATTGATAAAGCTTCTACACTATTTCACTGTACCAAAGACTTTGGTCATGGACAATGAAGGCAGCTTTATAAGCCCAATAACTCTGAACTATTTAGAAGGATTAGGAATTAAAATCTATCTAGCACCACCTCAGAAAAGCGAAGTCAATGGTGCCATAGAACGTGTGTATTCCACTATTATTGAAATAATCAGATGTCTCCAAGTGGAATATCCTGATTACTCTATTAAAGAAATTGTCAACATTGCCGTTGACAGATATAATAACACGATACATTCAGTTACGAAAAGGAAACCAGCTGATATTTTCTTTGGAAGAACACAGAGAATCAACTACCAAGATTTAACAAACTTTAAGGAAATAGTTAATTCTGACCTTCGAAATGAAATAGCCAGAAACCAAAAAAATACACTAAAATATCACAACAAAAATAGGTCAAAAATAAGGAATTACGAACCTGGTGATACCATATTTAAAAAGAACAAACAAATTAAAAGGAAAACGAAACCCATTTTTAAAAAGGAAACTGTCGCTTAAGACAATACCGTCACAATAACTACTAAAGATAACAGAAAGATTCATAAATCACATTTAAAAAACTAACTGACATTTACTCCTTAGACTCTTACCTTACTACACAAACTGGTAAACAAGTTCCTACCAAATCTTACCCGCAATACTTCAGAATAACCTAACGGAAAATGAAATAAAATTAGACTTAAACTATTTACATAAACTATATTTAAATAATGTAAATGAACTAGAACGAATAACATTAAAAAACATTTAGCTCAAGCCTCTTAGCAATTCTTTTTGCAGTAACACTATCATTAGTTTTATATATCATACTCAAACCAAAAACCAGAAATTCAGTAGCCAATAATTCTTAATCAGCGAGACGCTGATGATTAAGAAGGGGGGAGTTATCACAGCTAGCATAGCTAACAAAATGTACAACAACAAAGTTGTCGTACCTAGCAAAATATACTGATATCCAATTCAGCAATATTCCGTAAATAGACTATATCATTGCTCAATAAAGTTAATTTCCAAAAATTACAACAACAGCACATTTCGTCGGCACTAAACCAGAACGGAAACCGTGCCGGCGCAATATGAGCCGTTTCTCGACCAAACTGAGGTTTTCTGTTTCGCTATAATTATTGCTTACATTATCATTATAGAGTATATAGAAATAAGTACTAGTAAGTAAGAATTCGTACATATGTAATTTTATAGTAAATAAGAAAATGTTGTATAAAAGAAATGTGTTTAATAAATAAATTTGAGTTCAACTTCACCATTCAAACCAGCGTGTTGTTAATCATCTGGTGGCAACCATTAACATATATACATATCCGCAAACGCAATACGTAACAAAAAGCAAATTTATATATACATATGTATATTATATATTATTTGACATTCTCGCTGTCGCATGTTTCTAATCGCGAATACATAAACGCGAATTATATTTATACATTGCCGTATATTTTTCAATGCCTGCATTCCTATAGGCATAGGATACAATTATACAATACAGAGAAGAAAAATAAACGAACAGTGCGGTAAATAAGAACAATATTTGGGAAACAAATTAAATAGTTCGTTTTCAGTGCGCGCTGATACAAGGGCATACGGATAAAACCGTAAACAAAAAAATATTTTTTCAATAAAAGCGATAAACGCATTCTAAAATTCTTTTTCGGAAATAACAGCTCTTATTCATTGAAAAGTGCTTTCGGTTACACATATACTACATTTTACTAATTCAATTGTTCGGAAACAACAACTCTTATTTGTTGAAAAGAGTTTCCGTACCATATTCTCTATTGTAATAAAATATACATATATATACATATTTATTTTATTGATTGAAATTTCCTGAATGAACACAGATTCAAAGGAATCTAAAGCAGAATTCTTAGGAATTAAAAAAGTGTCATCAGTAAACAAAATTCCATGTACACCTGCAGAAGCTACACGCTCGAAGCAAGGTGCTGCAAAGCAAAAACGGGGTAAAGACATTTCTTATATTAAATTCATTTCTGAGAGTGACAGCTTGATTAAATGCTGTACTCGATTTGCATCTTCACCGATTCAGGACAATTCTGAATGAATAAAAAATAAATTAATGAATAAAACATAAATCTATTGACAATTTTTGGACAAGCCTCCAAGCTGCATACGACGCAATAGTAGAAACTGATGATTCAGTTCTACCTGAAAATTTCAAATCCTCGGCTTACGCCAAATACGAAAACTGCTTAGACCGGTATGAAGACACAAAAGTAATGATATCAGATCAATTAAAACTTATTAAGTCAATTGCATCTACTCCCCACAGTAGAGTAGAGTTACCACAATTACCCCAAGAGGCAAGTTCAGGCATTCATCTCAAAGTGCCAGCGTGTGATACGGAAATATTTCATGGAGGTTATGAACAATGGCCGTCCTTCCGGGACATCCAAAATTATCACAAGCGCAAAAACTGTATCACTTCCGATACAAAACTAAAGGTCAAGCAGGCGTAATAGTCAAGCAGTTGGCATTAAATGACGATAACTTCAATTTAGCTTGAGAAGCTCTAAGATCACGATATGAAAATGAGAGAATATTAGTTGACAAGCAAGTAACGATACTGATGAACTTGCCTAAAATTCAAAGAGAAACCAGTGAAGAATTCATGAAACTATAATCCACTGTGTCAAATTGTTTGTCGGTTCTATCGACACAAAATATTCCCACTCACAATTGGGATCCTATTCTGGTAAACATATGTACCGCCGCATTACCAGAAAAATCATTACTCAAAAAGAAAATGCCCAACGTGGCAGTAGATGAAAGATTTCTTAACTACCCAATACGAAATTACGGAAAGGGTAGACAAAAAAGTAGTCAGAACTAAAACGTTCAACAAGACTTAAATCGAAGCTTCAATAGGCCCCACGCCGGAAGCAACAATCATTTAAACAGAAACTTTTTCAAAACACAATCGTTCACATCTGAACAAAATAAATTCACGTCATTGGAACTATGTACTGGAGGGCATAAGTTAAAAGCTTGCGAGAAATTTAAAAAAATTTAATGTCAATGAAAGGAACAACTTTGTCAGGTCAAACAGACTCTGTACAAACTGCATGTCCCACTCACACAATCTTAATACTTGCGAACATCGGTTAATCTTTATCAAGAAGGAATTGTTGCTTGTGAAACCTTGAAAAGAGCGTTACAAGAACAAGTTGAATTAGCTCAACCAAACTTTGAGAAAAAATTAATTTTAACTACTGATGCATCTAATGTTGCTGTAGGAGCAGTTTTATTCCAAGAAGGAAGACCATTAATATTTATTTCAAAGACACTGAACTCTGAACCGAACAAAATTACGCAACAAACGAAAAAGAATTGTTCGCCATAGTTTGGACATTATCTTTATGCAGTAAAAAATTTACAATGTCCGAAAAAAAATCCGAATGTTAAAATGAAAAGATGGAGAGCTTTCATTGAAGAGTTTTCTCCAAAAGTAATTTATAAACCTCGAACAACAAATGTAGTTGCTGACGCATTATCAAGACAAGTATTAAATAATTTAACTAGTTCATGCGAGTCGAGTGACTCAAGTGATTCACTAATAGAAACCCAACATTCGGCAGAAAGTAGCGATGAGTACCAAATTCATGAAACAAAAAAATCTTTGAATCATTTTAAGCAACAGATAGTAATCGATAATGGCGGAAGAATTACTGTCTTAGAAACTATTTCTTCTTTTAATAATAAACGTTTTTTAATTGAATATGACAGACCAGAAATTATAATTGGTATTTTAAAAGAATATATGAATCCAAAAGTAGTTACAGGAATATTTTGCACACCTGAAGTGCTATATGCAATTAAAAACATTTTGAAGGAGACATTTCCCACGATAAAATTTCTATATACTAAACTATTCCCTAATGATATATGCAGTAAAGAAGATCAAGGATCGATAATTGAGAAAACACATAATAGAGCGCATAGAAATTATAGGGAAAATTTGGCACAAGTTAGGCAGCAATATTATTGGCCTTTAATGATAAAACAATTTAAAAAGTATGCAAAAAATTGTAGCATATGTAATAGTAATAAATATGAGAGACATCCGAAGCTAATTCCAATAGGGGAAGCACCAATACCAAAAAAAGAGAGAGAATAACTCCATATAGACATTTTTTTCGCACAAACGCTTAAATTTCTTACATGTATAGATTCATATTCCAAATTTCTAATCGTAAAACATATAGAAGACAAATCAAATTTAGGACACTTATTTGATTTTTTTTTTTTTTTGCGATATGGCATCTGTAAAAACATATATCTGTTGATTAATGGCGGAAAATGTGAAACTTTGGCAAAAGTGTAAGTGAAATAATTTTTATGTTTGCAAAATTTATTAGCGTTTATTTTTTTTTACAGAATGGCTGGTAACAAAAGAAAGACGCTTTCCATAAAGGAGAAACTTAAAGTTATCGGTGAAAGTAAAACCATATCAAAACCTCAATTGTGTTCTAAATATGTGTGCTCTTCAAGTACACTAAAGAACCGCAGGCGAAATTGCCAACAAATCGTCCACGCTATTTCTGAGCACAACTCTTCCACATATTATAGCGAACTATGATCAGGCGAATATTTTCAATGCAGGCGAAAGTGCATTGTTCTTTAAAGCATTGCCGCAAAAAACGCTTACACATGAGGGACAAACAGTGAAAGGGTTCAAGACCTCTAAGGACTGACTAACGCTCCTTTATATTTGCAATGCCACAGGAGATTTTAAGGAAGTCATTGTCATTGGAAAGTCAAAGAGTCCGCGATGCTATAAGAATAAAAATTTGCCCTTAAAAGCATTACTCTAACAGGAAAGCGTGGATGACGCAGGAGATTTGAGGTAAAGTTTTAAATAAGTTGGATACACAAATGAGAGAACAGAATCGTAAAATTGTTCTGCTGGTTGACAATGCGGCTTGTCATAAGATTTCTGACACTTTGACATACAATAATCTTCAGTTTTTGCCACCAAATACAACTGCAATAACTCATTCTCTGGATCAAGGAATTATCTACTGTTTTAAGGCATACTATAGGCAAAATATTATTCGGAAACAGGTTGCTGCAATTGAACGCGGACAAACAGTGACTGAATTTGAAAAATCACTCAATATATTTCAAGTGATTCATATGATTAAACATAGCTTTTGGATGGTGAAACCTGTATCAATTCAAAACTATTTCAAAAAGGTAAGTTTGTTAAAATTTCAAAATTTCTGCTTAATACAAATATTCATTAATGTTTTTTTATTATTTTTTTCACAGGCAAAATTTATAACTACACCCGCTGATCAGCAATTTGAAGACACACTTCACTTGCAGAAGTTCTGAATTGCATTCACAGCCTCAGAGCCCACTTCCTGCCAAAAAATAAATACATTGCTGAATTAGAAAGCATGAAAGGAGACTTTCCCCATAATGAGAAGTCTTTCCAATCTAAAATAACAAATTTTTTTATGTCATTTTTTAAGACTTCGTTTTTTAAAATAATGTAATTTTTTAAGACTTCGTTCTGTGCAAAAATTTTCAAGCATGGGCGACAAAGATCTCATTTGTTCCTTACATTTTTATGTTTTGTTTTTTATATGAATTTTACTTTTGTTTTTTCTTTTCACTATGTAGTGATGAATACATATATTAAAGTACTTTAAAAAAGTATCTAATAAATATTTACATATTCGTAGCTTAGTTGTTACATATGTGCACTTTTATATAAGCCTCAAAAGGTACATAAAGCGGGATTTTCGTATAAACTACAAAAGTGCTATTAACCGGGGTTTTCATATAAGACTTCCCCGAATAAAGTGCTCCAATTTTGAGCATTTCGCTCGGCTCTTATATCCGAAAAATACTGTAAATATCAAATAAAATTATTAAGTATGCAAGTCCAAATTGACTATAAATATTAATATGCATGCATTCATATAAAATTATACTCATATGATAATTATTTTTACATGTCAATATGGAATTGCAAACACAACACGTCTTGCGTCATTCCTTTCATTTCTTAAAAAAAAATTAGTGACCTTCATGAAATAAACATGTTCGCATTATTTCGTTATCATTTCCATATTTGAAGCAATAGAATTTCTATGGCATATACATATATTATTTATATATAATATATATATATTATTTGGCACATTTGTCTGTATGTTTACGAAAACAAATACGAACCTCATATGTACATATGTATGTACAAACATTCATAAGTGAATAATAGGTGCCGCACGCATCTTTTCGCATCTCCGTTGTCACGAGCAACCAAGGCCGAAGTTCTCGTTTTGTGAACGAGTCAATGTATTGCTGGTAGAAAATCCAAGCTGTGCCGAAAAAAATTAACGAATGGCCGCCGATTGTAACCGCTTCCTTTGCCTCTGTAACAGCTTCGCTTACCAACGTGCGTAAATATTTATGTATGTATACGTATGAGCCTGAATACATATCGACGCAGATTGTGAGTCACGGAAAAATATTTTAGACAAATAGTGTAAATCGACAACTCCTATGTTGCCACTTTTCTCACTTCTTTCTTAGAACAAATTCCAGAAAGTTCTTCAATTTATGATTTTTAGCTGTGGCCATGAAATAAAAGGCAATAATTAAAAATAAATTCTGTCGAGATTCGAACCTGTGTGCTCATCATGACTTTTGAAGCGCTTACCAACAACACCACCATTGACACTTGTATTGCGTTGTCCTAGTTATGGTTTGGTTATGCATAAAAGAAATATACAATGATTGAAATAATTTTGTTTAAGTACAGAAATATGCTTTTGTAGAACATTTGCTTTCGCCAACATGCAAACAAATGTGCAAACGTTGAAATATGATTGTTTTGCATTTTGCTTCTACGCCTGTCAAATTTCTATACAAAAATCAACTAAAAAGCATGATAAAATAAAATAGACTATGAGGGCAATCAATTTTTAAAAACTTTATTGACAATTAAATAAAACTGAAAATACATGTTAATTTTTTTAAATTTATTAAAAAACTACAATGAAAAATAAAAAGAAATTTCATTTTATTAGAAATATACATATAAGAGAATATAATTTTAATAAAAAAAAGTTCTACAAACATATTTCCATACATAATGGAACATATTTCCTATGGAATATCAAAGAAATTATTTTTCTTCAATATTCTCTGCTTGGGAGTATCATCATGGACATACATACATATATATACGTATTTGCTAGCTGGCCCCGCATGCACTGTCCTGCGTGAAATTATGTGTTTTGAAATGAAAAGAAAGTTGAATTTACGTTATGTTAAAAATCATTTATTTTCGATGTAGATGTGGTTGGCCTTGCTTTCTGCATAACTACATATTTCTTCGACGATGCATTCCATGTATAATATCAAGGCATTTCCGAAAAGAGCAATGTTCTCGCAAACGAATCACTGACGCAAGTTGAAAAAAAAAACTTCTCAATGTCAATTTTGTTGTTGGAAGTGTTTCCGCTGGCTGTACTGTATTCTCTTGGTTGAAAAAGGCTCTTTGGCCATTCTCCAAATGAACTGCAAGACGCACAACGGTCATGAATTGCAAAGTAAATACCCTACAAAACGCTTTATTGCAGTTCACGTATCGACCATTTGATACTTTCTGATCTCATCTCGTTCAAGACCAATAACCGCCATTTTGCTTTCTTTGGTGACGTATTTGCAAATGTATTCGATCGATTTCACCAAACCGCGATATTCAACATTGGCATGAGTTTTGAATGTGAATTAGACAATAATGGAGAATATCCAAAATTGAATACGCTTTCTTCCATTTGGGAGGTTGCAGTGAATGAAATGGTAGCGGAGCAACTTGGTTAGCCGGTTTATTACTTCCAAGTAGCTGAGCTAAAGGAATTTCATCGCCAGAATCAAACTCGTCATCTGACTGAAGAAGATTCTGGTCTAATGAAGGAGACTCCTCTTCCCATTGATCATCCTCATCAGACAGATCACCACCTGCACAGCTATCAATGTCTGAAGGCATATCTTCAAACAAGAATGCTTCAATTTCCCGATCCGACAACTTGTTCTTGGCCATTTTACCTAAAAAGAGTAAATTTATTCTACCTTGCACTTCACCGTGAACTTTCTCATAATTTAGCCACTTACCGCACGGTGGTTACCGCTGCTAACCACCTTGAATAAGTCTAATTTACTTAAAAGTTTTAAAAGATTTTACTTTTTTTGTTTTTGTTAATAACAAAGTACGCAATTTGCATAAAATTAAACCACAATATTTATTTTGTGCTCACAAGGGATGATAAAATTAGCACGCACCACCACGACTATGAAGTTCACGAATTTTACTAAACTTTCATAACTGTAATCGACGGTTGCTCTGTTTATTTTCAATTTTTTTTTTTTCATAAGAATCGCATAGCTTGCTTATTGACAGCCGACGTTACCTATGATTTCCGTAAATGGCGCTGTGTTGAGTAAAACGTCAAAATATAGGTGGTTACCTGTGGTGGCCACCGTAACGAAAAGAGTTAAGTTCTCTGGTTGAAGTAGTGCCCCTTCATTACCAATCTCAGCAATTAATAGCAAAGAAAAAAATCAAGAAGGTAATTATCGAAAAACATACTGAATAGTTAGGAGCTGTTCACTAGGTCCGATTACCACTAATCCGAGATAACGAGATCCCCAACTCTCCTGTCACTGGAATCGTGAAAACCACTCACCTACCAAACTTTGACAGTTAACTGGAATGCATAGGTTTTGACGTTTTGCGCTTGGAATGAATGGAACGGCCAGATTGAAATTATACCAAAAATATACGTGAACGGAGGAATTTGTTGCCGCCGTTCGAGATCACTAATAAAAATTTAAAACAATGAAAATCAAAGAAAATGGGAAATTTAAATATATTTAATGAAACATTTTCTATAGTAGAATCATATTTCATTAACAAATGATTAAAAACATTTATTAATTGAGAACTAACAGGCTTAATTCACATTATTAAGTATTGAAAGATCAACGTTAGTTGTTTTAATACACCATAAAATCATAAAAAAGGATTTAAGCAGTTTCGCCATATATTAAAAGTCTAATACATAATAATCTGCAGTCGTAATAAATGTTGGGTGTTTTAATTTAAGTGCCAAAAAATTCTTATTTTGTTGGATCTGGCGTAATGGAAAATGTTATAAAACACGCTTATTTTGAGGCGCTCTCACACTGGAATAAGTTGGGCATCCCATTGTCACATGCCACTAATGCTGAAGTGAATTGAAGCTTATTTTATACTGTCCGAAGTATGCGCCCCTCGAGTCAGTTGCGCGGCAGGAGGGTAATCGTTGGGTTATAAAACAAGCCCAGAGAGGTAATCTAGTGACTGACGCCCAGAGCATACTGAAAATATAGAGGGAACACTTCTCCATAATAGCAATGAGAGTATAATACCAGGAGAGGGGGCAGACGTTCGATTACCCCAATTACCGGTCTGAAGAACAATAAAGCGGATTGCCGGCCGAGAAATTCAAATACTGTGGCAAAGAACTGGTAAGAAGAATGCATCAGCTTCGTTGTAGATTATGATCGACGATTGGAATTTAAATGTGCTCTGCCCAATCCACAATAAGGGAGACCCTACCATCTACACCAACTACCATAGGATAAGCCTCCTCCATATCGCATATAAGGTTTTATCGAGCGCACTGTGTGAAAAATTAAAGTCCACAGTCAACAACTTATTGGACATTATAAGTCTGGCATATATACACCACCTCTTCATCGATTTTAAAGCCGCCTTCGAAGGCACGAAAATCAGCTGCCTTTTTGGCGCTATATCTGCAATTGGTCTCTGCGCAAAACTAATACGGCTGTGTAACTGACGTTGAGCAATACCAAAAGCTACGTCAGGATCGGGAAGGACTTTTCCAAGCCGCCTGATACCAATCGAGGTTTCAAACAAGGCGACTCCCTACCGTGCGACTTCTTCAATCTACTCTGGGAGAAAATAATTCGAGCTGCAGATCTGAACAGAGAATGTACAATTTTCTATAAGATTATACGAACTTTAGTTACAGCACTTTATAGATTTGCGGTTAATGTCATTTTGTGTTTGTGGCAATATTCCGGTTCCGTCTATCTATAATACTGACAGTGCATACTTAAGTTGTGCCTAAATAAAATCTTATCTAAGCATTGTTGCATACTGAGCTCAGTATGTACAGTAATAAACCTTTGCTTTGTTTACATACATATACTCAACTCTAAGAAATCCTAGCGTGTTGTGTAACATTTTCTTTGCTACTTTCATGGCAATCAGGGTGTTGTGTTAGCATTTGAGCTACATATAAATTTTAAATTTTGAAAATATATTAAATAATGTAAGTGTTTACGTTATTTAAGTGATTATATTGAATTACTTTGAATATCTGTTCAATTTTATTGGGATATTACTTGTTGTTTAATGTTAAATCAGTTGTGTTTTTTTTTTTTGTGAAATTTTTAAACACGCTTCAAGTGTTTATAAATTTTTGCATGCAGTCTGGGTGGTAATTTGTCGTTTGACATATGTATACAAATTGACAAGATCGTAAGTCGTTATTGACTAAGCTTTATTAAAAAGTTCGTTTACTATTACAAATTTAAGTCCAAAAATTTGCATTTTTTTACAATTATTTATTATCATAGTTCGTTTTCTTTTTTAATACGCTTTTATTAGCTTCAGTTGTTTGTATGTATGTTTGTAACTTTTTTAAGTGGTGCTGAAACGTAGAATATTTGAGCGACACTGTAGAAAGGCGATAGTAAGTTTAAGCAGCTCACCAAAAAGACGCGCTTAAAAGTATGCAACATCTATATAAAACTAGTTTTAGTGACATTTAAATAGCATACTGATTTGGGCGTCGACCGTTCATAAGATGCAAGGTTGTACAGCAGAACATGCAGTAATTTATCTGGGCTCTCGACTGTTTGCTGCTGGACAAGTTTATGTAGCACTTAGTCGTTGTAGATCTTTGGACTGTATTCGAATTGAAGAACTGGACTGTTCAAAATTGACAGGTAAAACCCTATGTAACAGAGAAGCTTTAGAAGAAATGATTCGATTAAGAAGTAATAATTCGTAAGGTCGTCAATAGAACTTGGTCGCAAATAATGTAACAATTAGTCAATGAAAGGTTACGAGTAGATATTAAATGCTGCCTAAGTATCGATTTACTTAGCCAATACTACATATCATGGTTCATATTTTAACAAATTTTGGTGTTTCTCACATCAAACTAAAAAATTAAAAATAAATATAGTTAAAAAAAACTAAAAAACACGCTTTTAAAGCATATCAAACTAAAAAGTGAAAAATAATTCTTTGTATAAACTAACAATAATAATGAAGGAAAAATTCCTGCATTATTGTGACAAAAGCGTGGGGTGCTTTGTGACATATTTTTCATATATCGAGCATGCCACGCTTTTCTCACAATAATGCAGGAACTTTTTCTTCATTATTATTGTGAGTTTATACAAAGAATTATTTTTCACTTTTTAGTTTGATATGCTTTAAAAGCGTGTTTTTTTAGTTTTTTTAAACTATATTTATTTGCATTGAAATGTCTTTTAACAAAAGTCTCACCCACAATCAATGGCACTACTAAACTAGCATCTGCATACACCTTAACTGGTGAAGCTTCTTTCTTTATTTTACCCCAAGAACTAGCCTTATCTGGTCGAGCATTAGATTGATTTCTCTTATTGCCAACCCAAGATTAGTAGCTTGAAATCCCGTATTAACATACGACTCAAATAATTTTGAGTAATCAATTCCTTGACTCCAATCATAGCCCCGCACGATGGGTATGTTTTCCGGTCAAGAATGATTGAGTACAAGATTGCGCAGATGAGAGACAAAACATTTTTCGTTCTGCGCATCTACGTCATACGGCTCATAAATTACGTGAGATAGCTTGAGTAGCAAGTAAATATTGCTTGTTAACAAGAATGTTAGAGTAGTAGAGTTTATAGCTGCCAAAGTTTTTACTGCGCCGTGTGACGTAAGCAATTGTATGTTTAGTATAACGGACCTGCGCAATGCGTAGTCTCTTTTCTATCATTCTTGGTTTTCCGGTATATTTTCAATTCGTTTAAGTACCGCTTCTTTGGCGATATTTGGTTCAACGGACATTTTCTATTGTATATATATAACCAATTATTAAACTTTAAATAAAATATTTAGTAACTTTATACAAACCCAACTTTGTTTTTATTTAATTCGAATGTTCAAATATGGAATTCTGCACCTTTTATGTTTTCAGTCGGCCAAATGTAAACAAATACATTCAGAAGAAAACTCACCACCGAGAAATCTAAAAACAGGGCTGTTATTATTAAGAACTCACTACAAAAAGAATATCTGAATATCAGTAAATGATATTTTTATGGGCGAAATATTGCACACTATGGCATTTAAATCACTTATTGGTAAATATATAACATTATTAAATAATTTTCTTTTATATTAAGCAACAATATTTATAGTTTTTGTTATTTAATTAAATAAATTTGCTAAGTATTTACTACCACTACTACTACCACTGAAAATCCGAGATGACCGCTATTTACCCCTCAGAAAGCTACCACGAAAGGGTTATCTACTGTATATACTCTGATACTGAGTAGTCGTTTGCGTTTCACAGTCAATGCTTAATTCTATTAAATTTTCTTATTATATACATATGGCAACGTTGTGGGCAACATATGTCTTACAAATGTCATCCATAAACATATGTTTGAAATATTTAAATTATTATAGGCAACGTATAAATTTGGAAAGAATGTTATTTCCTAAATGGATGAAAACCAGAAAAGAACACCGAATTTCACCTCTAGCGAGTCGGAGCAGCTATTGGAACTGGTGGAAAAATATAAAGCTGTCATCGAATGCAAGCGGACGGACACTTGCACGAATTCTAAGAAACATGTGGTATGGGAGAGTATCGAATATGATTTAAAATCACAGTGTCCATCTGGCTGCCATCGCAGTGCAAGAATATTGAAGAAAAAGTAACTCAATCTGAAAAGAGAGGTAAAAAAAGCGAGTTGCTGAGGATAAAAGATTTCTTTATTTAAGTGGATTTGATATTTGATTTAACCATCAAAGAAATTGCTAACTGAGTTTGATGAAAAGCTTTTGACTGTATTGCTTGAGAAGCAAGTTAGTGGAATGCAGAGTGTGTATCAGAGATCGGCATGCGCTACTGTTTCTCTAACTTTAAGCCTACTTACATTAAAAGAAGTGGATGACTGAACGCCAGCGCAAAGCATGGAGTGCAAGCGCACACCAGCACCGCATGTGACGATCAATTTAAGCCTGCATATACATATTGACTTCGGCAAAGAAGTGTTTCAAGTGTTACGCACGAGACAAGCAGACACTTTGTTTGACTTGTTGCCGAAGGCATAAGACACTGCGTTTAGCTTATTGCCGAAGGCATGACACTTTATTTGACTGTTTTTTACTGTAACAACAATTCAACGACACTTGACTGTCACGTTTATTTCATAATTTCAGTTATTCTGTTGCGCTCGGTTTGTTTACACGGAATTGAAAACTTGGCAGTTTTGTTTAATATAACTTTGTAACTTAATAAGCAGTAAGTAATATAATGATATTATTCTGTAGTGTATATTGTATGTGTTCACGAAATAAATGAGTTATTTTATGTATGGATATGTGTTTTTCTATAGATTTTATATAATGTCCGATACACAAACTTTTATCACTGAACAAATTGCGAATGGTGTTTACACCTTATCGCTGCAACGCAAGGCAAGAAGTTTCATTTGGAATATATTGTCAGAGGTTTTGAAAACAGATGGTACCAGAGTAGAAGGGATGGTATACTGCCACAAATGCCGCAAAGTTCTTAAATGTAATAAAAATTACACATCCAACCTGAATCGGTATCCTTGTTGCCAAGCCATCAAACATGCAGCAGTTTTAAAAACTGTAATAGAAGAAGACAAAAAAAAAGCTATTGATGCATGCGCACAATGGGTTACTGAAGACTGTAGGCCATTTTATGGTATCAGTGGCTCAGGCTTCGCAAAGTTAGTCAAGTTTTTTATAAAGATAGGTGCAACCTATGGGGAAAATGTAGACATAAAAGACTTGCTGCCAGATCCAACAACAGTTTCGCGCAAGGCACAAAAGTCAGCAGATGAAATAAAGGAAACGATTAAGAGTGAAATAAACGACGTTGTAAAAAGTAGATGTGCTTCTGTTACTCTAGATATGTGATCAGACAACTATGAAAAAAGAAATTTTTTAGGAGTCACGTTGCACTACCACCACGATTTTAAACTTGTTGATGTCATTTTAGGATTGAAATCAATGGATTTGAGAGATCAACCGGTGACAATATTTTAAAGAAGCTAAAAATAATGTTTAGTCAGTTCGGTGTGCAAAATATGAATGCTATAAAACTCGTAACAGATAGAGGTTCGAATATGGTTAAAGCATTGGAGAACTACACACGCATTAGTTGTAGTAGCCATTTATTAGCAAATGTGTTACTCACTGAAATATTAGAGTCGTGCAAGAAACTCGTAAAATATTTTAAAAAAGCAAATTTGCAGAACAGGCTTACAACTTCTCTCAAAAGTCCATGCCCAACCCGGTGGAATTCTAATTACGCCATGATAAAATCAATCGTTGATTTAAAATGAATTGTTTTATTAAAAATGAATTGCTCAGTGAGAAAGAAGGAAGGCAGCGCCTTTTACACATAAATATTTCGACACTGAAAGTCTTACTTGAATTGTGTATGAACATTGAAATTATTTTCAAAAAGTTGAAAACTTGCAGCTCACAGTCTTTGTGTTTTGTTTTACCTTCGATTTATAAAATTCAAGACCTCTGTAAACCTAATAGCGAATATATTGGCGCTATTTCTGTTTTGAAAGAAAAAATAATTGAAAATGTAGATGATATTTGGGTGAAGAATTTGACTTTGTGGCATAAGGCTGCATTCTTTTTATATACGCGAGCTGTAAATATGCAATGTAAAATGATATTAAAATTTTTTGCATATGTCGCATTCAAGAATTAGAATATACTGCAGCTGATTCTTTCCAATCAATACCACTGGCTAATATTACTTTTGATTCCAAAAGCCCTGATCCACAGTTGTCTGCGCCAGTTTCGCGAAATTCATCTAATAACTTAACAAGTTTTTCAACAGCAACTAGAACGACTCCATCACCCTATCCCAATCAAGATATTCAGTTCTTTCTACCAAGTTTGTTAGAAGACTCAGCACCGACAGCATCAGAAACTCCTGAGGAAGGGTATAGCCAGGAAAAAGTTAAAATTACGGGAGATTTTGACTTATTTGAATGGTGGACAAATAATTCCAAAAACGAACCTCGTTTATCAAAATTATATTTTCAAATTCATTCAACTCCTGCTAGCAGTGCAGCGGCTGAACGAGCTTTTTCAATGGCTGGCAATATTATAACTGAGAAGCGAAGCCAACTAGCGCCAAATGCAGTCGATAGTTTATTATTTTTACATTCCTATTATAAAAATTTCAAAAAATAATTGTGATATGTCAACACTCCGTTGAAAATTATAAACGCAGCACATATTGAATAATAAATAAAAGGCAAAATTACAAGACTGCAAATTGTATTTTTTTTTCTAGTTAATAGGTAAATATATAATTATGTAGCATATGTAACCATCGTTCAATTGCGTTCCTCTATTAGCGCCAAAAGCATGTTGTTGGTAGTCAAATTGTCATGCCTTCGGCAATAAGCTAAACGCAGTGTCTTATGCCTTCGGCAAAAAGTCAAACAAAGTGTCTGCTTGTTTCGTGCGTAACACTTGAAACACTTCTTTGCCGAAGTCAATATGTTATGCGCACTCCTCGCTTTGCGCTGGTGTTCTTTCATCCACTTCTTTCTCTTTAGCATCACACGTATCAGTCAATGCAGTGTTCAGTCACAGAAGCAAGAAGTAATGACTAAGTGTACAATAATTGCGGCCACCGCATGCAGATCTCTGGTGTGTATGACAATGATGTAATTGCCGTAGATATTGATGGTGAGTTTATTCACTTGATTTATTTCCATGACATTTTAAATTATGATTTTATCAATTCTCTAAAATAGAGTCCGTGATATTGGAGGAAGATACATTAGAAAGCATAATGGATTTCGATAACTGAAGTGGAAAATTATAAAAAAATATAAAGGAATAAATGGTAAAGAAAGTTAAAGTAAAAAAAATACCAGAATCATTACAAATATATCTATCTTTTAGAATCCGACAACGTTACATTAAACGTTGAATCAAACCTGCTTTGGAACAAATATGATCCCAGCAAGTTAAAAGCACCAAAAAGCTCAAAACAAATATTTGAAGAAAAACCACAAAGATCTGCGAAAAATACTTGAGCAAAGTTAGCAGATTAAAAAAAAAATGGACGGAAGAAAAATATGAAACGGAAACAAAAATAATATATGCGTAGCACGAACAAAGAATGAAGCTATTAGAAGAAAGTAAAAACTTATCAACGAAGTTGAAGAAAGAAAAAATGATTTGGAAATGAAAATTTTGGCAGTAGATTTTGAACGAAAGAAAAAGGAGCTGAAAGGGTGAAATAAAAAATAAATATATGTAAAATAATAAACGTATTTATTAAATTACAATCAACTGAAGTTATTATCTATTATATATTATTATATAAACATTTTTTGGTAACATTATTTATTGTGTAACGTTCAATATTGCGATTATTGGGTATATTAATATTATTATTTACAGCATCTTCAATTTTATTTGAAAGTGGCGACGCCACTATATCGCGATTATCGCAACAGATGTTGTGTAATACTGCTGTTGCAACAATAGTGCTTTGGGGTTTTTCTAGGTGCAAGCGCAAGCCCACTAATATCGGAAACTTACGCTTCCAGACTCCATATGGCTGCTCGATACAATTCCGAGTTCTTATATGAGACTTATTAAAAAGATTTTCGCCATTCTTATTGACATGCATTAGTGGCGTAAGCACGAAGTGGTTATTTTCATAACCAGAACAACTATTCCAGAACCAAACTCTCCAGATTCTAGTCGACAGTTAAACCGAAATAGTAGCATCATGATTTGATCAAGGCCACCGTGCAACGATGTCTATGATGCGGAGATAACTATCACATAACGTCTGGACGTTGATGGAAAATATGTATATGTAGTATACCTTTTCTATTACGAGATAGCTCTGAATCTTCAACACATGTATATAATGTGTATATAAAGTACATAAAAAGTTTTTGAGAGAAGACTTTTTTGGAATTACTTTACCTGAAGAAATTATTTTTACATGAGTGCAATCAATTTCTGCGAACGCGCGAGGAAATTTAGCTAATTTAGAAAAGTCTCTCTGGGACTTTTACATGTGATGGCCTTTTAATTAGGCTATGTGGTGCTAAACTACTGTTATAACTCATGATACCTTTAGATACTCCAAATAAATCTCCTACTGTTCTTAATAAACTTCCCGTAGCATACAACTGCAATGTATGCAAAAACATTTGTTCTGGCGATAATGCATGATTCCTAAAAGAAATGTATACATAATTGAGTCATATAAGGCAATTGGTTTTGTGTTCAATTTTTAGTCGAATACAATCGAGCACATTCCAGGCTATTTTTTTTACTATGTTCGGACCGACATTTAAAACACCTTGAAAACACATTTGTGGGTTGTGGAATCTAAGTCGTTTGGACCGACAATGTGCGTTTTTTTTATGTCTTCCAATAAAATCGGTTAAATTAGAGCAGGCACCGATTATAATGAGTGTTTTCAAGTTTTCAAGTAGTTTTCAGCGAAAACTGGTTTTCAATGTGTTTTCGTTTGACAGATTTTACATGGACGAAAACACAAATTTTAGGACGAAAACCAGTTTTTCCCATGAAAATATGTTTTCATTGTCGGTCCGAACATAGTATTTTCTAATCCGAAAACTGTCGCGGAAATCTTTATCATGATATAGCTTGAAAAATTTTTGCTGGGACCTGATTTCTTTTGTTCGTCGTAATATTCCACAGGTCATCGTATTCTGAGTCACTGTCAAAATCCCAATCCGATTCCATATTTTTGTCACAAAATATAATTTCTTATTTCTTATTATTCTTCTTTTCACAAATAACTGAAAATTCAAAACAAAAATCAGCTGTTATGTAAGCACTGCTTAAGTCTCCCCTTTTCAGTACTTAAGCACAACATACATAAGTATGAACTGTAAAACACTATTCTCCTGTTTTATCTTAAGTAAAACATAAGTATGGACTGTGAAATCGGGAATTATTGTGAAAAGAAACACGTAGACGTAAAGATATCTTAGACTTTATTTAAGTTACAGCTTGTACGGGCAGACGGACGAATAGATAGCCATCCACAATGCGAATCTTTGCATGGATGACCACCACCTTTAAAGTATGTTATAATAACGAAAATTATTGTATATGAGAATATGTGCAATGATTATATATATTTTTTGCATTAAACTATAGAATATTCAATATTAAACTTATTAAAATATTTTAATATTATCCTATACATACTAAGTACTTTTTGTAGTTTTCAACAGAACCTTTATATGAGAAATAGAAAAAATCATCTAAGTTCATCCATTTTCACGGTGTGTGAAGAGAAGCTAGAATTACCTTTTCTTAGCAATCTTATGATATCTGTAAACCTATATATTTTTGGTGATCACTATTCCGCAAAGAAACACATGTCTAAAATTTCATCAAATTTCAAGTAATATAAATTAATTCTTTAAAGTAATACAAAAATGAAACTACATTTCAGATATTAAGCGATATATAATCGCATTCAATTTTACTTTGTAAGAATTTATGCACTTATATATTTTTAGCGCAGCTATTTTCAAATATTAATTTATTGCTTTACATCTGTTTGAAAAATACTGGCGATATCCTGCAGTGTTGTAGTGGTTTGTTCCAAAATCTTCTTGGAAAGATCTTGCAACTTTGGCTCTTCAGTCTCCTTTATTTTGTTTATTTTGGCTAAAAACGCATCTGCTCCAGTTTTATATTTTTCAATTACGATTTTTACATCGGGTGATTGTTTGATTTCTTCCAGAGCTTTATCTACAGATTCTCTTAAACTCTTGACAGCTTCGTTATCTTTCAAGTTTTCAGTCTGAAATAAACAGAATAAGTTTAAAAAAATAATATTGACCTACTAACTTATCGAATTTACCTCTTTCTTGATATTTGCACCCCACTCATCTAATTGCTTAGCAACATCTCGTCCACTTTCTTCAAACTTCTGCGCATTAAATGATTTTGAAACCGTATCTCCAAATTTCTTAAAATTCTCGTTAATAGTCTCAAATAAATTTAGAATCGATGGTACTTCGTGATCAGATGCAACCTCGCGTATTGAGCGAGCACTGACGCTCTGAAATATGTAATCATTATTTAATTATTCAAGATAACGTACAGTCGGTAAATTGTTTTAAACTCTTGCAAAAGCACCCTTACCGCAAAAACGATGAAACTTAAAATAAATAGCTGTTTCAAGTACATGTCTGTGCGATGTGCTTTTCCAATAATCAAAATGGGACTAGTCAGAATTTGTGAATATACCACTTTATATACCATTTCGTAGAGAGTAATGTTCAAAGATCATGCGATAATTTATTTTATTAGAAATGAGCAAGTCTTTGCTTTAATATGTATGTCCATAGTATTATTGTATCTTCTAAATAGTGACCACTAAGTTATTATTTTTGCTTTTTGATAAGGAAGTTTAAATACTTGCTCCATGGTGTATGTATAAGCAATATGATAACAAGAAAAATTATTTTTGTATAAATAGTAATGTCTAGTGTTGATAACATAGGACCGCATTTTTTGTATAAATACACGAATGCATATAACATATTATGTATGTATATGTACCTAGCAAACATAACACTAGCTTAGTTTAAATACGTGGCTTATAAATATTTGCGTACTACTGCAAATTATGTTGCTTTTTGTAATAATATGTACTAAATTTGTATTAACAGTAAATATTTTTGTATTTCACAATTATTGATTTCTTCCGGCGACACTTGCGTTGTATGAAAATTTTAAAATATTTTTTAAAGTTTTTCAAAAAATAATGTGAGGTTTGGCATATAAGGAGTAAACGAAATACAAACTCTAAATTTTTCAGATGAATGCTCCATTATGAATACAATTGGTAACTAACGAAAGGTTTAATAAGAAAAATAGTTTGAATTGTACAATCCTAAAGCCTAAGAATTGGCCGTAATTGATTTCGAGATCCGTGTCTGTAGAAAGGGCGCAAAAATAGATGACTTATATGCGAGACAATATTATATTGGAATTTGACTATTGCAACAATATAATTCGTAAAAAAATCGAAATTGCACAAAAAAATACAATCAATTTAGAATACGACAAAAAAAATTCTTTTTGGAACTGTACCAAACTTCTTTCTCCAAAATCGGAATAGTTATCTTCGAAGATCGAAATTTTGCTTATTTCACACATCATTATTAATTTTCGGTTTCGAAACACGAAGTAATTACTTTTTTACAGTTACTTTTATACTTATGACTCAATCTCTCGAAAAAATTGGTTTTGTCCAATATCCAACCGAGTATTTTGCAATATTGGGGTTACTATAATAAAAAATACAAATGTTCAAGTTATTGAAGCAAGATTTTCTGGTCCACTTGGTGGCAAAAAATTCATAATTACAAGTATGTAATCAAGATATTTTAGTGTCAAAATCAGAATGTTCAACATAAAATATCTCAAAAGCCGAAAAATTTTGCATTGTCTAATTGCTTCAGCTGTGGAATTATCATATAAAAAAGAACTGCAAAATTAATTGTAAATAGCATAAACTTATGGATTTTAGGTAGTACGTTGACGTACAACTATTAGAATCCTAGTATTAGGAAACGGGCAAAGCCTTCAAAGCCAAACGGTTGTTTTAAACACTACAGCTACGACTATGAGCATTTCCTTTCTCGTCCAAGAAGAAGCCTGTGGGTTGTTCTGTAAACAAAATTTCAAGTTGAATTTCGTTTTTCACCTCTTCAATGACTTGAACTTCAGTACGTGCCGGGTTGCGAAAGAAGTCGAGTTTTTGTTATTTATAAAACTCTCAAATAACTTTGTTGCTCACAAAAACTTTCTTATTTGACCCATTAAACCTTTCATAATTTCAAATTTTTGCTGCTATAGCTCCCATTGTCTCATTACTTAGTACCGCGGGAACCATGACGGTTATAGCCTAATTAAAAGAGTAAATTTAAGAGGAAATAGTTCTCAAATAGTGATTTGCAAAGAACTAGTGTGCCAATTTTTAAACTGTACTTGTTTTTTCTGTCTGTCCATGTTTGAAGAGTGAAATTTTATCTAGTACTGGAATTTTGCTAAAGATCGCTGTTTAATCAATTGAAAAGAAATGAAGATTTTCACAAACATATTTTGACAAAATTCAAAGGAACAAAAAAATTTCCCCCCATATTTGCTCTATAAATTAAAATGTTGAATTTTTTTACAACAATCATTATTCATAATTTCATATAATAAATTAGTTTAATTACAACTAGTTACTTAATTTTATTTAAAACCAATTTAACTAACTACAAAGTTTTGTTCTCATGTCTTGTGGTTGATTTATACACTTCATTTCGAAAGAGTTACAGACCGATGATTCCTCCGGATCAAAAACCACACCAAACTGTCAGTTTAGGTGAATATTTTTTGTTCATGAATAATTTTTAAAATTAGCGCATCAATAGGTGAGGATCAGACCATACCTCGTGATCTCGTTAAAATTCAATTTTTTGCTAATGTTATGGAAGGGTGAATTTTATAAAATTGTAAAATTATTTTCTCATAAAGTACTGAAGATAAATCGATGAAATTTTGTGTGCTAAAAGAAAAATGTTCGTGCTATATTATAAATATTTTTGCATAGTCGATTTGTTTAAATATTACTATTTTATATCTATTTTTCTTAAACAATTAAAAATTTTATATGCCTTCTTTACGCTAAAAAAATTGGAAACTATGCGACCCAACACGGAAAACGTTCTCCTTTAATAAAGCTTTGTTCATTCGTGCCATTCCGAAGATATTGAATTTTTTGTCCACCGTTGCGCTCTCAAAATACGTTCGACTGACGCAGTGTGCGCTAAGCTTCCAATATCTGTGCTGCGAGAAAAGCATCAAATGAAACAATAATCAATAACTCTATCAATGAGATTATTCCAATATAGCGGTCATACGGCTTTGCAGGGAAACTTTTTTGCTTTACATTTCATTGCTAAAAAATACCATGTTCAAGCAAACGTAGCATTCTTTGTCACAAAGAGCTATTATTATTTCGTTGGCTGATCAAAAAAGTCTATTAGTGAAATAGCAGCACAAATACATTTTAACTAAAGCTCAGAGCTACGTTTTTTGGAAAAATATCGTAAAACTGCTAAACTATAGGGGAAGAAATTTTTAGGAAGAAAAATTAAAAAAAAAACCGAATAATAGAGTAAAGTAAGCCTAATGTTCGAAAATCCTGATATTAGTTATATGGGGGCTCTATTATAAGTAAAGCACGGTCTCTTTTTTAACATGAAGACATACCATTATAAGAGAAGAGAATTATCCCTTAATTTTAGTTATATATGTATATCAAATGTCAACTATACACTGGGGTCTAAATATTCGGTACCTAGTGACTTGAAAAGTTTTTTATTGGATTTAAACAATTGTTTTGGGCAAAAGGTGGCACACACTAAAATATTATTCGTCCAAAGTTTTATCCCGTTACATTAATTGCATCTTGATTTGTGTACTTAAAACTCAACGAATAATACATGGAAAGTAGGCGTGGTTGTTATCCGATTTCGTCAAAAAGTAATGCCATGACCTAAATTTTGTAGAAATGAATTGGTTGGGTCTCGAGATATGGGATTTCACCAAAAAATGCGGTATCACACCCATCGTTCAATTTTCACTCCGGCTCCCATAAAGCTTTCTCATACCATCTCGATGGTTAATTTTGATTTCTCTGGCGTATTTAATTATGGGTTTGGCGCGCTTTTAGTAGTTTTTAACAGTACCGTTATTTGCGGAATGAGCGGGGTTATCTTCCGATGTCATCCATTTTCACACTGTCAGGAGGAGCTGTTATAATATTTGCGCTCATCTTAAGTGGTTTAGGAGATATGTACAATTAACTTGTTAAGGCAGGGCCAGGCCGACTTTTCAAAAAATTTTTACCCACAGGTGCCTCTTGCTACTGGGATCATCTGTCCCTAATTACAGCTTTACATCTTAATTAAGTGCTTAGTTTTTTCGGTTAATGGCGAATTGTGGGCATGGCAATGGTCCGAACACGCCCATCTACGAACTTGAATTTTTGTTGTCCTAAGAATCATACAAAATCATACAGGATCACACCAAGTTTCATAAATTTTTACTCAAGTTACAGATTGCACGGAAGCACAGACAGACGGATCCACCGGATTTCAACTTTTGTCGTCATACATACACATTTAGATAGTGTTAAGGTGTGCTTTCACACATATCAACCCAAACAGGAGCGATCATATTGAGTAGTGATAAAAGGTATACTTTGGAAGAAATAATTAATAACATTACTGCATAAGGTTATAAAGTAAAAAATGTTTCTAATGTTAAAAGTAGAATCACTAAGCAACCACTATCAATGTTCTTTGTTGATTTGGAGCCCGACGCCAACAATAAAGAATTTTATGAGAATAATGCTATTATTAAAGTAGAGGATCCTCGTCAAACTAATGACATTGTTCAATGCTATCGATGTCAGGACTTTGGGCATACTAAAACCTTTTGCAAAAAACCGTATAAATGTGTAAAATGTAATTTAATACATCCAACTGCTCAATGCACTAAACCCAAAGACACATTAGCAACTTGTGTTCACTGCATGCAAAATCATACAGCGAATTATAAAGGCTGCGCTGTATACCAACAACTCGTACGAAAAAACTAGTTTATGTAAATAATAGAAGAGAGGAAAAATAAACGGAACAACAAAACTTCCATAGCTAGTTAGCTAAATTAATGACCCTATTGCGGCTTTCAACCCGACTTAGTCGAATTGAAGTTAAGGCAATTCAACTTCAGATCAACCAAACTCTTTTTCGGTATTGCAAACTTCAACCAGGAATAAAGGGATGTTCAACTTATTCCAGTGTGAGAGCACCTCAAAATTAGCGTTTTTTATAACATTTTCCATTATGGCCAGATTGAACAAAATAATAATTTTTGGGCATTTATCAACTCAACACCCAACATTTAGTACGAATAAAAATTACTGAATAGTGATTATTTATTATATGGAGATACTATTTAAATCTTTTTAAAGTATATTAGAACAACTGACTTTTGACCTTTCAATACCCAATAAAAGGATTTAAGCTTGTAAGCTCTCAATCATTAAATGTTTTTAATCATTTTCCATTGAAAATAAAACTATGATGCTTTAAATTACAAAAGGTTTCATCAAACACCTTTAAATTTCACAAATTTATTTAATTTTAATTTTTTTACATTTTTTAAAAGTGGTCTTGAACGATGCAACAAATCCCTTTGTTTACATATTTTTTGGTAAGATTTCAATCTGGCCATCGCCCGTTTCCAATTGATAAATGTCAAAACCTACTGAACTCGATTAGCTGTCAAAGTTCAGTAGGTTTTGACGTTTAACAATTGCTCTCTCACTTCCAGTGAGAGAGGAGTTAAACATCTCTTTATCTCTGCTTCAGCTAAGTTCAGTCGAAGGATGATTGGCGTTGCCAACCTAAGAAAGGGAAATTTGACAGATAGTGAAACAGCTACAATTTTTTAAACGACATATCTAAACAATTGAATTCAGTTGTCGCTCGCGAAAAAGTGAATAAACATTAAAATAAATAAAAAATGGATATAAGTTTTGATTTATATTACAATGGCGAAAATATTGGGGGCAAAATTGATTTACTACGTATATTAAAAAGCCTTCGTGATCACTCAAATCCATTGGAGCTTCCAAATGCAAAGTAAGCCATGTCTTTTCACAATTGAGTGGCTTTTTAATAATATTTGTTGCAGATTCATAAGATATTTTCGATTAAATAAAGAAGCATTTTGTTTTTTACTGATTGAGATGAAGGAACATTTCCACAAACGTTTGCGAGGAACGGCCATACCTCCTATATTAAAATTATGCGCAACTTTGCATTACCTTGCTGACGGTGGTTATCAAAAATGCAGCGGAAATGATTTTAACATTGAGTTGTCGCAACCTACAATATCTTTAGTAATTAAAGAGGTTCTAAATATAATTGAACAATGTATTTTGTGCCCAATGGTTTAAAATTCAAATGACTGAGGAGGAGCAAAACGCTTCGAAAGTTTCATTTTCTTCAAAAAGTACTTTCCCGGGAGTAGTTGGTTGCATCGACGGGACTCATGTTCGCATAATTTCACCAAGAAAAGAAGTGCAACATCTTTATCTTAAAAGAAAAGGCTACTACAGTTTAAACGAGATGATTTTATGTATAAAATCTGAATTTTATTAGAAACCAAATGGTATAATTTCTTAAAATTTTTAGCTTTGTGATTATAAAATGTCTGTTCGGTATATGGATGCTAGGCATGCAGGCAGTATTCCAATTCAACTGTTAGATGCTGTTAGCTCTGATCACTCGCCTATTATGGTGAGTTCCAACACTTCAGTTAATGTTAAGCAAAGAAAATATTTTGCTTTAAGCAATAAAAGTGAAATTGGAGTTTTTCAAGATTGGATATCGCAAAATTTAATACTTAACACTTCTATGAAATCTCAAGTTGAACTGGATGATGTAGTCGAAGGTTTCACAAACCTAATTCATGAAGCAGCTTTTGCTGCCACTCCCCAAAGGAATGAATTTACATCTCATAAACTGATTCATGTATCTGAAGAGATTAGATCATTAATTCAGAGTAAAAGATGTTTACGAAGAAAGTGGCAAATCAGTAAAAATCCAATTAACAAAACTACTCTAAATAACGCCACTAAAGAGCTAGAAGAAAAATTAAAAGATTTCAAAAATAAATCGTTTTCTGATTATATTGAGAGTTTAAATTATAGAAATAATGAAGATCATAATATTTGGAATTCTACAAAATATCTAAAAAGACCCAAAAAAGAAATATACCTATCAAATACGCTAATAACGTTTAGTGTAGATCAGACAAAAGCAAAGCAAATCTTCTTCTTCTTTACTGGCGTAAACACCGCTTACGCGATTATAGCCGAGTCAACAACAGCGCGCCAGTCGTTTCTTCTCTTCACTACTTGGCGCCAATTGGATATTCCAAGCGAAGCCAGGTCCTTCCAACGGAGTGGAGGTCTTCCTCTTCCTCTGCTTCCCGCGGCGGGTACTGCGTCGAATACTTTCAGAGCTGGAGTGTTTTCATTCATCCGGACAACATGACCTAGCCAGCCGCTGTCTTTTAATTCGCTGAACTATGTCAATGTCGTCGTATATCTCGTACAGCTCGTCGTTCCATCGAATGCGATATTCGCCGTGGCCAATGCGCAAAGGACCATAAATCTTTCGCAGAACCTTTCTCTAGAAAACTTGCAACGTCGATTCATCCGTTATTGACATCGTCCAAGCCTATGCATCATATAGCAGGACGGGAATTATGAGCGACTTATAGAGTTTGGTTTTTGTTTGTCGAGAGAGGACTTTGCTTCTCAATTGCCTACTCATACTATGTTTGGACCGACAACGAAAACATGTTTTCGTCCATGTAAAATCTGTCAAACGAAAACACAGTTTTCGCTGAAAACTGCCTGAAAACTTACATTCCATTCCTTATAATCGGTGCCTTCTCTAGTTTAATCGATGTTTTTGGAAGACATATTTTGCCGGCCCTAAATTGTCACTTGATATTTGTTTACATTCCATGTACAAATACAGCGGTCGCTTGATATTCTCATATTAGGGGAATTCTTTTGCTCTTGCAGAACCTTGTACCGTGTAGAAATTGCACAATTTTCCCTTTGGTGCAACGGCACAACAACAAAAACACGCCGAAAATTAATTGCAATGACTGTAAAATATGTCAGACCAAAACCCACGTTAATTTTTGTGCCGTCATACTATAGATTATGCAATGGGTGCTCTCTTGGCCTTGCATATTTCGGTATGGGATTTTTGAATTTTGTGTCATCGTGCAATCTTGCAAGAGCAAAAGAATACCGCTTTTGATAGTTGTCAGTGAAAACTCATCGAAAACACACATTGTCGGTCCGAACGACTTAGATTCCACAACATACAAATGTGTTTTCAAAATGTTTTCACTGTCGGTCCGAATATGTATCAGTCCGAAGTAGCACTTGTTGGCAAAAGTTATCCTGCGTTGGATTTCTAGACTGACATTCTTAGTGGTGTTTACGCTGGTTCCAAGATAGACGAAATTACCTACAACTTCAAAGTTATGACTGTCAACAGTGACGTGAGAGCCACGTCGGAAGTGCGACGACCAGGAATAAAGGGATGTTTAACTTATTCCGGTGTGAGAGCGCCTCAAAATAAGCGTTTCTTATAACATTTTCTATTGTAGCCAGATCACCCATTAAAAATTTATTTACATAAAAAAATGAAAAAACAAAACGACAACAATTCATATATAATAGTATAAAAAATATAACAAAAATAATACTTCATATCACAGTATATGAATATAATACTTAAAACTATAAAAATAAACATATAAGTAATATAATTTGTTTTTTTGAAGATTTTATTTTCCTTGGTAATCCCAAGGCAGCCGGTCTCAGCGGAAGAGTTGAAATAACTAACTACATATGCGCGACGTTAGCGTCTAAATACCTACACTGCTTTGCCCTAACTTTAGTTGCTGCACGTTATTGGCCGCGTGACTTCTTAGTTGCTTACACTAGCAACTGTTTGCCCAATTCTTCGCTGTCTTGCGTTTATTTTGTTGTTGTCACGCGCAAGGCTAAAAGTGTCCGATCAGCATAATGACCGGATGCATACTTAATGCGGTATTGAGTTCTTATAAAGTTGCAAACGCGCCGTCAGCTAATTCGGTGCAAGTGATATTTTTGCCGGATGTTTGATTACCTGTGCTAACTACTCCTCCTCTTGAAGTGAAAGCGTCCTCGGTTTCCTTTATGATGTTCTTCAGTACTACCATATTTCTTTGTCGTTTTCGCAGAAATATTGCTATGCTCATAGCTGTGGCAATTAAGATTAGGAGCAAGGCGGTTCCCGATTGTATGGAGCGGGTTTCAATAAGATTCTGTAGGTGCGCTATGTGCCTGAGGTTTTTTATATTAACTCTTTGTAGGTGTGGGAGTGGGAGGATGGAGTCATGTGTAGAAGTTCACGCAAGTGAGAAAGTTCTCTGATCGCCATTCACTTGGGAGTGGCCAGAAACGATTCTTTTACATATGACTCAAGCAGCTCACGACTTCCGGTCTTTGATCAAGTATCCTCTGGGTAGCCTAAGAACATCCGTTTGAAGGCGAGCTAAAGTGAGAAGGCGAAACACCCTCTGCATAGGGTTGTGCGCTGGGTTTGGGACCCGCCACGTAAAAAAACACTCCCAATGAAAAGAAAACAACAGCCTCGGATGAGAGACCCCCCTTTTGATGACGACCATGGCAAACGAAATAAGGACTATGATTTGAGGGCATGCACCTGGAATGTCCGGTCCCTTAATTGGGAAGGTGCCGCTGCCCATCTGGTAGATGTCCTCGGAAAGATAAGGGCTGACATCACCGCCGTCCAGGAAATGCGATGAACGGGACAAGGACAGAGACGAGTAGGTCCTTGGGACATTTACTACAGTGGCCATATAAAGGAGCGCAAGTTTGGTGTTGGATTCGTGGTGGGAGAGAGACTCCGTCGCCGAGTACTATCATTCACTCCGGAGAATGAACGTCTAGCCACAATCCGCATCAAAGCGAAGTTCTTTAACATATCGCTGATTTGCGCCCACGCCCCGACGGAAGAGAAGGACGATGTGACCAAAGATGCCTTTTATGAGTGTTTGGAACGCACTTATGAGAGATGCCCCCGCCACGATGTCAAAATCGTGCATGGCGGCTTCAATGCCAGGGTGGGCAAAGAAGGTATCTTTGGCACCAAGGTCGGTAAATTCAGCCTCCACGAGGAAACATCCCCAAATGGGTTGAGGCTGATCGACTTCGCCGGGGCCCGAAATATGGTTACCTGTAGTACTAAATTCCTGCATAAGAAGATACATCAAGCTACCTGGCTGTCTCCGGATCGAAAAACCACCAACCAGATCGATCATGTTGTGATAGACAGAAGACACGTCTCCAGTGTTTTAGATGTGCGTACGCTTCGAGGTCCTAACATCGACTGGGAATACTTTATTGTTGCAGCCAAAATTCGCACCCGCCTCTGTGCAGCAAAAAACGCACGCCAACAAACACAAGGATGGTTCGACGTCGAGAAGCTGCAATCACAACAGACAGCCGAACGTTTTTCTACTCGGCTGCACTCCTGCTCTCTGAGAGCACTCGTCAACAACTCGGTATAAGCTGCAACCGAAAACATTGGTTTTCGGAAAGTGCAAAAGAACAGCTGGTTCGACAAGAAGTGCCGTGTCGCACGGAGAGAAAACAGGCTGCCTACCTCGCAACGTTGCGATCGACCAAAACACGTGCGGGATGGGATAGATACCGAGAGGGAAGCGAGACGCATTTGTAGACAAAAAAAAGAAAGAGGCCGAAATGCGTGAGTACGAAGAGCTTGATAAGCTGGCCGACAGGGGCAATGCTCGAAAATTCTACGAAAATATGCGGCGGCTAGCCACCGGTGCCCAGAGCATACTTAAATTATGGAGAGAACACTTCTCCAGCCTGCTGAATGGCAGTGAACGCACAACACCAGGAGAAAGCGAACCCGATACCCCAATCGATGACGATGGAGCAGACGTTCCATTGCCCGACCATGAAGAAGTTCGAATAGCAATTGCTCGCCTGAAAAACAACAAAGCGGCAGGGGCCGATGGATTGCCGGCCGAGCTATTCAAACACGGCGGCGAAGAGCTGATAAGGTGCATGCATCAGCTGCTTTGCAAAATATGGTCGGACGAAAGTATGCCCAACGATTGGAATTTAAGTGTGCTATGCCCAATCCATGAAAAAGGAGACCCCACAATCTGCTCCAACTACCGTGGGATTAGCCTCCTCAACATCGCATATAAGCTTCTGTCGAGCGTATTGTGTGAAAGATTAAAGCCCACCGTCAACAAACTGATTGGACCTTATCAGTGTGGCTTTAGACCTGGTAAATCAACAACCGACCAGATATTCACGATGCGACAAATCTGGAAAAGACCCGTGAAAGGAGAATCGACACACACCACCTCTTCGTCGATTTCAAAGCTGCTTTCGACAGCACGAAAAGGAGCTGCCTTTATGCCGCGATGTCTGAATTTGGTATCCCCGCAAAACTAATACGGCTGTGTAAGCTGACGCTGAGCAACACGAAAAGCTCCGTCAGAATCGGGAAGGACCTGTCCGAGCCGTTCGATACCAAACGAGTTTTCAGACAAGGCGATTCCCTATCGTGCGACTTTTTCAACCTGCTTCTGGAGAAAATAGTTCGAGCTGCAGAACTCAACAGAGAAGGTACCATCTTCTATAAGAGTGTACAACTGCTGGCGTATCCCGATGATATTGATATCATCGGCCTCAACACCCGCCCCGTTAGTTCTGCTTTCTCCAGACTGGACAAGGAAGCAAAAGAGATGGGTCTGGCAGTGAACGAGGGCAGGACGAAATATCTCCTGTCATCAAACAAACAGTCGTCGCACTCGCGACTTGGCACTCACGTCACTGTTGACAGTCATAACTTTGAAGTTGTAGATAATTTCGTCTATCTTGGAACCAGCGTAAACACCACCAATAATGTCAGCCTAGAAATCCAACGCAGGATAACTCTTGCCAACAGGTGCTTCTTCGGACTAAGTAGGCAATTGAGAAGCAAAGTCCTCTCTCGACAAACAAAAACCAAACTCTATAAGTCACTCATAATTCCCGTCCTGCTATATGGTGCAGAGGCTTGGACGATTTCAACAGCGGATGAGTCGACGTTGCGAGTTTTCGAGAGAAAGGTTCTGCGAAAGATTTATGGTCCTTTGCGCGTTGGCCACGGCGAATATCGCATTCGATGGAACGATAAGCTGTACGAGATATACGACGACATTGACATAGTTCAGCGAATTAAAAGACAGCGGCTACGCTGGCTAGGTCATGTTGTCCGGATGAATGAAAGCACTCCAGCTCTGAAAGTATTCGACGCATTACCCGCCGCGGGTAGCAGAGGAAGAGGAAGACCTCCACTCCGTTAGAAGGACCAAGTAGAGAAGGACCTGGCCTCGCTTGGAATATCCAATTGGCGCCACGTAGCGAAGAGAAGAAACGACTGGCGCGCTGTTGTTGACTCGGCTATAATCTCGTAAGCGGTGTCTACGCCAGTAAAGAAGAAGAAGAGGTGTGGGAGTGATAACAACTCGATATGTTCTGTACTGCTTCAGGATGCGAAAGTATTACCTCATTGCAATTGCTATAAACGGTGGAGTTTATCGTAATTTCGCCTTTGAATGTTATCAAAAAGGTTCCTCTAGCTAAACTTGTCAAGTTTTCATTTTTTATTACAGCGGGTTGATCATTAATTAGAATTACGCCGTTATCGATCTCCTTAAAAGCGGGAACGTGATCGGCGGATTTGGATTTGCATTCTGCGAAGTGATGGTTCAATAGTTTTCGTACACAGGGACTTTCTTTCAAGGGTTGGCAGAAGTTTGCTATTATGGCTTCCTTGCAATTATAAAGTGGGATGTATTCTCTGTTGCATTCGGCAATAAGATTTGTTTCTAAGGAAATAATCTTTCCTTCCTGGATTACGGGCAGCAACTTTACTTTATTACAAACTCTAGCTATTTTTGGGCATTTAATAATGAAATAAATAAATTGTGTATTTTGAAATATCTTAAGTTTAGAAACAGAAAGTATGTCAGCTATACTGGTATTTGTAGAGAGCTCAGCAGCTAATATATTATTTATTTCCATGTCATTAAGCAGAATGGGGTTAATAACATTTACTTTTCCTAGAGCTACCGACGTTATAATGGTTTCTAATTCCATTATCACCGCTCTATTTCTAGCACTGACTAAAGAAAAGAGATTTCCAGTATCGATCTGTGTCTGTTTTTCCTGTGCTAAAAGTTTATTAACTGTCGTCAATTCGTATATTTGTTTCTGTGTAACTAAATTAATTGTTGCCTGCTGTTCGTTTGCTTCTATTAGGGCTTCCACTCTGGTCACAATTGTTTGAAAGTCATCAAAGTCCGGGGTGCCGGTTATGTACTTTAACGCAGTACCTAGTAGTTTCAATATTTCGTTAGCGTCGTTTCGATGTAGTTGCCTGGCGTGGGAATGCGGAAATTGCTTTAATATTGCGTCCGTCTCTTCGGCTATCGTCTCAAATTTTGATAAGTTTGTCTTGTGTAGTAAAATCTCGTATTGTTCATGGAGATTTACTTTTCCTGTTGTTAATGGAATGTAGTGAGAGGTGGTATAGTTGAATATCCTCGCGGTAGTCCAATGGTTCATTGCCCAGAGTAGGGTTATCCTAAGGAGGAGGGAGAAGTTTTAGTTTTTTAAGTTGGATTTGTGAACTTTACGTCCGTCTATCAAAACATAGGTACCTAAATCGTTTTGGATTGTTTTTCCGGTGTAAAGTCTAGTAAATTTGTTTCCTATTCTCCTGTTGGTCTTTACAAAAACTTTTTCTCCTGACTTATATTGTCTTGTTTGTCCTTTTATATTGTATGTTCTTAAGTCCTTTTGTTGGGTGCATATAAGTTTGTTTTTTATTTCGTTAAGAAGTTCGTCAGGCGCTGCATGTATGACATCTATGGGTTTCTTGCCTGTTACGGAGTGTATGGTGCGGTTATATTTAGCCGTGGCTAGCAGGATTAATTCCGCCGTGTCGGAAATGCAGGTCTCGAGCTTTTGGAAGCGTGCGATTTCCGTTAATGTACTGTGGAACCTTTCCACTTGGCCGTTAGTCGCACTATGAGCCGGTGGTGTGGTGTAGATCGTGACTCCAAAGTAGTTTTTTAGGATTGCTCTAATAGTCTCAGAATTCAATGATCTCTCGTTATCGCAAACCAGAACTTTAGTGTTTTGTAAGGATTGAGGAGTTCATAGATTGGTTCCTTAATATCTACTATGGCTCTAGATTTTATTGGAAAAACTATTGCAAATTTAGAGAATTTATCTATTGTTGTGAGAAAATGCGTTTTGCCTGTTGAATAAATGTCAACGTGAAGGATTTCTCCTCGGTAGGAAGGTATGAGGGTTGACCCTATTTCAGGGTTTGGGGGATGTCGTCGGTATTTGGCTTCGTGACAAATTTTGCAATTTGAAACTATTTCTTTTAACATTTTCCTTAAGTCAGGAAAGTAGTAATTCTCTAGGACCTGTTGTTCATTTTCGCGACGGGATCTATGTGCGCGACTGTGTTCGGTTTGGAGGATTTCTCTTTGGTCTTCCTTATTGAAAACGTCGATAACCTGTTTTGTAGTGTGACGGAACTTTATTCCCGGGAAAGATGTGGTAAGTTCGTTTTGGATCAGTGCCAGAGTGGGGTGTTCGCATAGCAACCCGTTAACGACGTTCGGGTTAACACATTGTTTAATGGATTTCAGTAAATCCTGTAGGTTACTGAACGATATTCGATGCCTCACTCGTGTCTTAAAGAGGATTGACGTGCTAACCGGTAATTTGGCTCCCTCTTCCAGAATAATCTGAGTTTGGAAACAATTAATGGGGTTCTTTACTGTAGGTATTGCTTGAGTGAGTGACAACTCGCTGTTGGTGGCCATACTTTCTGTGTCTACCTCATGATCCAAGGTATTTATGTTTTACCGGGAAAGTGCATCGGCGATAAAGTTTTCTTTACCGGGTTTGTAGTGAAACTTGGGTGAAAACTCCTCAACAAAAGCGCGCCACCTTTTCATCTTTGCATTTGGGTTTTTATCGGACAGAGCGAAGGTGAGTGGTTGATGATCTGTATAGATGTTTAGGTGTTTTACGCCGTACAAATAGTTACGCAATTTTTGTAGGGCCCGTACAATCGCCAAGAGTTCTCGTTCATTGGTCGCATAGATGGGTCTGCCCTTTTGCGACAAAACAGCGCCTATGGCATGTGAAGAGGCGTCCGTTGTCAGATCAAAGGGCTATTTGTAGTCTGGGTAAAGGAGCAGTACATCCTCTGATGCAAGAATCTTTTTAATTCTACCAAAGGCGTTAAGTGCTTCTTCTTATGTTATTTCGATTTTCCGGGATTAGTTAGTACCGATATTTCCATTTTCCCCACGCAAGTATTTTGTTAGGGGCTTTGTAATCGCAGCGTAATCTTTTACGAATCGTCTGTAATAGCCGGCCAATCCCAAGAATGAGCGTAAGGCTCTCAAGGTTTTGGGAACAGCGAAGTCCAAAATATCCCTGACTTTATCGGGGCATGTCTTTATACCTTCTTTAGACACTGTAAAGCCCAGAAATTCGACGCTTTCCTGAAAAAATTTTGATTTGTCAGCGGACACTCGCATGTTAGCGGCATAAAGTTTGCGTAGTACCTGGTTTATGTCCTTTGAATGTTGCTCAGCACTTTCTGAAAAAATTATCACATCGCCCACGTAGACATGGCATATTTTACCGATTTTTTCTCTTAATACGTCATCGATAGCTCTCTGGAAGATGCTGGGCGCATTTTTTTAAGCCAAAAGGGAGCCTACAGAACTCTTACTTGCCGTTATTGACTGAGAATGCTGTTTTTTCACGATCTAACCCCGATCAGCTAACTTAATTTGGTGGAAGCCGGACTTGAGGTCTATTGTTGAAAAAAACTTGGCATTTCCAATGTTAGCCAGAATTACAGAAGTATCCGGGATTGGATACTTGTCACTAACCGTTTTGTTGTTCAGTTTTCTAAAATCTATCACGAGTCTGGACTTCCTATTGCCATCTTCATCAACGCCCTTTTTACTTACAACCCAAATCGGATTATTATAAGGAGAGCGGGATGGTCTTATTATACCATCACGCAAGACGTTCAAAATTTCCTTATTGACAAACTCGGCTGAAGCTATGGGGTATGGGTAGCTTCTTGAGTAAACCGAAAGGTCATCGGTGGTTCTTATTCTTCCTATGATATTGGTGTTATAGGGTAGAGCTTCATTGGGGTCCGCGAAAACTTTAGCATTTTGTTGCAATAACTTAAGAATATCCAACTCGCTCACGTTTGTTTCTATTAATTTTTTCACGTCCGGGCAATAGCGATAAAAGAGCCTTTCCTGTCCACCATTATAACTAAGAAGACCGTTTTTACAATCTATTTTACTGTTCACTTCGGTTAATAGGTCAAAACCTATGATACCGTCAAAAGTGTCCAGGTTGGGTAGGATAAAAAATCTAGTATTTTTGTTAAAAATATTGATGGTACAATATTTGTCAATTTCAGTGGTGCCGTGGATGGATTTAGCTGTAAAGGTGCGGTTTGCGGGTTTGATTCCCTTTAGATCGTTGAGATATCTTATGTAACTCTTCGCGGTACCAGTGTCGATAAGGAATTTTATACTTCTTCCCCCGATTGTCCGCTCGATGTAGGGTAAGAGGGATTTTGCCCTAAAAAATTCACCTCGTCATTTGCTTCGTTTTGGTATTCGACTGGTTTAAATTCTTCATAAACCTCGCTCTGGTGGTAATTATCATTATTGTCATTATTCCAATATTCTCCTTCAGACTCATCCTGCTCATGGGTAAGGTTGTTTATCCTTTGTACCTTTGGTAGTGCCTGCTGGCCACTTCCGTGTGGTCTTTTCTCTGGCCTTTCCCTACTCAAAAAATCTGGTACCTGTTTTCCGAAGGTTTGAGTGGTGTTTCGGTTGGGCAAGCCACTTGGGTTGCCAATACCCGGACGAGGAGCCCTTGGATAGGCTCCTTGATGAACCCTTTCGTCATTCTTGTTTATTGGTAGGGTTCCATTTTGTCGGAACCTTGAGAGCGATGGATCTACATCAATTGGTACGACTCTTTGTGCCTGAGCTTGTCGCTGTTGGTCAGTCCGAATCGTTCGGTATTGTGGTAAATATGAAAATTGGTTGGGAGCCTGAATTGTTTGTCTGTTAAAGGACTGGGCAAACATTGACCTAGCTTGATTTGATTCAAGCTCCTGTGCTAAAGCTAGTGCAGAGGGGAGATCGCTAGGCCTGGAGGGAAACAATATGTCGCACAAAGGACGATTGAGTCCTGAGATAAAAACACGAAGAGCGTCTTCGCGATTTTTATTATTGAGTGACTCTATTAGGGTGGTATTTCCACCATGGGTCATAATGGTTTTGTCAATTATTAAGGACAATTTCTTTTCAACCTCATCATAGAATCCTATCACTGAAAGTTTACCCTGCCTCAAAGTGGAGAGCTCCTGCTCTATCAAATGGATAGGCCTCTTATCGGCGTAGGCGAAGTCTAGCCGTGAAATAATTGCATGAAAATTTAAAATAGTGTTTAAGGACGACAGAACACCATCTGCTGCGCCTACCACCTTATTCCTGATGATGCCCACGGCTTGGTAGTGCCTAGAGCTACCCTGGAAATTTTCAAAAACCTTATAGGCAGTGTGCGCGGCTTGCCTCCAAGATACATAGCGGGTAGGATCGCCCTTGAATTCTGGCATGGTTTTTACCAGATCCAAAGATTCGTCACACACCACGTTTGGTTGGATTGTGACTGGTTCATATTGGACGACCTGGGTTGGAGTTTCAATTCTGGCTAGCCTGTTTGTCAACTCATCTATGCGGGTCTGAAATTCCTGCCTTGAATGTTCCGTTGCCGTACGGATTGCGGTATTAAGAAGGATCTGGAGGGTTTGGGAGTCCATCGTTTAGAATTTGAAAAAAAAATCTCTGATTTTGTATTTGTAATTGTATTTATTTTAACAATTAATCAAATTATCTGTTTCGAACACTATATTACTCTCGAATGGAATTCTCAGAATAGTAGCTGCTGAACTTTCTACTTACATAAATATTCCCATGTTAGGTTGATTTCGGTCTTCAGTGGATGATTGATACTTGATTATTGACCCTCGAACGAAACGCCTCTGCGTGGCATGATGATTTTATTGTGGTTGTTGTAGTTTTTTACTGTAGTACCTTTATGGTGACAGTGATGATTTCACTTAAACAATTTTCTCGCAATGCTTGGCGGTTTTATTTAAAATTTTTAGCTCATAATATTTAGTGGCACTTCTATGATGGCACTGATGGTTTTAAAATAATATTTGGTGGCACTTCTATGGTGGCACTGATGGTTTAAAATTTTTAGCTCTTAATATTTGGTGGCACTTCTATGGTGACACTGATGGTTTTATTTAAAATTTTTTGTTCATAATATTTGGTGGCACTTCTATAATGGCACTGATGGTTTTAAAATAATATTTGATGGCACTTCTATGGTGGCATTGATTATTTAAAATTTTTTGCTCATCATATTTGGTGGCACTTTTATGGTGGCACTGATAGTTTTATTTAAAAATTTTTGTTCATAATATTTGGTGGCACTGATGGTTTTATTTAAACTAGTAAGCAGGTGGGTCCGAACCCACGGTCAAACTCGCGTGTCCTTTTATAAGGATTTTTTTGTTTGGCCCCACGTTGGGCGCCAGTAATATAATTTGTTTTTTTTTGAAGATTTTTTTTACCTTGGTAATCCCAAGGGCAGCCGGTCTCAGCGGATGAGTTGAAATAACTAACTACATACGAGCGACGTTAGCGTCTAAATACCTACACTGCTTTGCCCTAACTTTATTTGCTGCACGTTATTGACTGCGTGATTTCTTAGTTGCTTACGCTAGCAACTGTTTGCCCAATGCTTCGCTGTCTTGCGTTTATTTTATTGTTGTCACGCGCAAGGCTAAAAGTGTCCGATCAGCATAATGACCGGATGCATACTATTTTCTAAAAATTCAGCGCGCCGTAGCAAATTCGGTGCAGTTATTTTTCTGTTGTTACCTGCAACTAATAAATGCCAAAAAAAAGAATCTTGCTTTATGCACCGAGCCTCTTAATGCGAAGTATTTTTTTTCGAATGTTCTTATAAAGTTGCAGACGCGCCGTCAGCAAATTCGGTGCAAGTGATATTTTTGCCGGATGTTTGGTTACCTGTGCTAACTTATATACAAATGCCAATATTTAAACTCAAAATTCTAATTTGTAATTAAAAACTTTGTAATCTTTATCGTTCTAACTTCAGAGCCTCTTAATGCGAATCTGCTTAAAAAAATCTTATTTTAGTATAAAATATTTAGCTCATTGCAACCACTAAAAAGGGAAGTGGCTAAATGAGTCACCGACCCCCCTCACAATATTACACACCCACACCTCACACATTACATACACCACATCGTCATTCCATTCCCATATCCTAATTACACACCACATCATCATTACATTCCACATCACACTCTCACAAATACTACAACATCACGACTTCAACATACCAAAAAAAAGGGAACAAAAGGGCGGACGGACAAGGCACCAGCCTTTTTCGCATGATCGCTACGAACGCGCAAGCATCGCCACGTTTTTTCCGCCGAGACACTCGCCTTTTTCGTCCCGCCTTTTTGAACGCATTATTCTCGTGTAAGGTAAGTGCCGCTTAAAGTGCTTAACAAATAACTAAATAAAACATGGTCCTTCGAGCCGTAACGGACGGCACAAGTGGTGATACTGATTAATAAAACAAATAAAATAAAATTTTTGTGAAGTGAAAAACAAAAAAAAAAAAAAATTTTAAAAAGCAAAACCATAAAACAACAGTGGTTAAAGAGAAGTGACAATAAACTCGGTAGAAGAAGCATTCATACATCTACATACAATCTTACACATAGCAATAATTAAAGTGACCAAAAGTGAAAAAAGGGAAAAAAAAAAAAAAAAAAATTGGCGGAAAATAGCACACAAGCACATATGTATGTATGTATATGTACATAGTGAAGTGAGCTAAAAAACAAGTAAAGTGAGGTGAAATTGGAGTGCGCAAACATATAAACAACAATTATCAACGCGGGAACAAAACTAACAACACAACTGAACATCTGGACATCAGAGACTTGCACACTACCAACAAAGGAGACGAGCACAAAGTTATAACAGCTGACCGCCGTTAGAAGAGAAGGCCAAGAACATCACACAACAGAGCAAATACACTTATAACCCCCACAAAAAAAAAGACCCTTGAAGCGCGTCAAAGTAAGTGTATCGTTTTCATTTTCATTATATATATATATGTATGTTTGTACTGGCAAAACCTAAAAAAACCGTTTAAACAGGTTTAAAAACGGATGCCAATAAGAAAAAAAATATATATACATATATCGGTATTAGACTTCCCCAGCCCTATAACGGAGCAAACGGAAAAACCGATATACGGAAAAACCGATATACGAAAAAAAAAAACAAAGGATTAAAACATTAAAACATATGCACATATCATTTTACTAATATTCTTGCTGCCTTTTCATGCGATTTTACATTTGTGTACATATACACACATAACACACTACAAATATACAAATTCAAGTATCCACTTGCACTACTCTCCCGCAATACCCCTTCTGCTTCCTAAAGCAGTAAGCAGGATTGCTTATAAAAACGCAAGCTAAGGCAGATCTATAACAAAAGCGAAAAATAATATAAAAAAAAAAAAGAGAAGGAATTAATATAATACAAACATACATATATACACGTTCTATTGGCACATACGTGCTTAGAAACTAACAAATATTTATAATACAAACATACATATATACACAAATTGGTACATACAAATTGATACAAATTACATATATAATATACATAGAAGCCGTAAGCATAAGTGCAGGCAGCAAAAATAGCTGCGCTTTATTGGCATATCTTCTCTCAACTCTCTTGAAAATATTGCGGAAAACCAACAAAGATTACGCGGGTTAATATAAAATTCACCACACATAACTATCGCTTCAAAGTCCACTTTGGCATCCATCTCGCAATACCCCTTGTTCTTTGACCGTCAAAAACAAGCAGGATTGCATATAAAGCAAAATACAAACATATACATATATAAACATATGCATGTACAAAGTGCAGTGATCTCTGCTCGAGCTCTCACCAGCACATAAGATAATTACGAAAGATCCGCTTATAGGATACCCTATAAGAATTACGGGCACAAAATATTTATAAAAAAAAAAATAATAATAATAATAAATAAATATATATATACATATACTTACAAAAAATATATATACATATATATACGCATATAGGAAACATTTTCTGCTACGGTAATTACAACCAAATTATATACCAAAATTATACCATAATTGAAGTAAACGGGAATTTACGTATTTCATTTGAAAAACTCTTATTAACCTACAAGAGTTTCGGGTTTCGGTTCACGTACAATTGAACGCGTTATCGTTAAAATTAAATTCGTTAAAAACTCTTATTTACGCAAAAGAGTTAACGTCAAAACACAAGTACATATACAATGATATACGAAAATATTTTGAAAAGTTTGGCTATCAAAAAGCCAGTGGTTTTAGTGATTCTCTTTGGAACTCTCGTATACAAAAGAGTTTCTATTCTCTATATTATTATACAAAGCTGTTTCTGTATATCTACCAGTCTAGTTTACACTTAGACATTTTTAATTATTTTAAAACATTTTCTAAATGAGCTCAGATTCAAAAGAATCTAAAGCAATACAGTCACTAAAAGTTCCTAAAATGATTTCAGAAGAAAAGAGCCCTTGTACACCTGCTGATGCTACACGCTCAAAGCAAGGTGCTACAAAGCAAAAAAGGCTGAAAGATATTTCATATACTAAGTTTATTGCTGAGAGTGACAGTCTAATTCGATACTGCACTCGATTTTCAACTTCACCGATTCAAGACAATTCTGAATCGGTATTAGAAATCAAAAAAGAAAATCTAAGCAATTTCTGGACACGTCTCCAAGCTGCGTATGACGCAATTGTAGAATCTGACGAATCAGATCTACCTGAAAATTTCAAATCTTCAGCATACTCCAAATATGAACACTGCTTAGACCAGTACGAGGAAACGAGAGCTATGATCTCCGATCAATTGAGATTAATTAAAGCAATTGCACCTACTCCACAACCGAGAGTAGAGCTGCCACAAATTCAAAGCCAAGAGGCAAGTTCAGGCATTCACCTTAAAGTGCCAGCATGTGACACTGAAATTTTTCATGGTGGTTATGAACAATGGCCGTCCTTCCGGGACATGTTCACAGCCGTTTACATAAACCACCCAAAATTATCTAATGCACAAAAATTGTATCACCTCCGATACAAAACAAAAGGTCAAGCAGGGGTATTAGTCAAACAGTTCGCTCTTAATGACGAAAATTTCAATTATGCTTGGGAAGCTCTAAAAGCTCGTTACGAAAACGAAAGAATATTAGTCGATAAACAAGTCACAATATTAATGAATTTACCAAAAATTCAAAAAGAAACAAGTGAAGAATTTATAAAACTTCAATCCACTGTTTCAAATTGCTTGTCGGTTCTAGCGACACAGAATATTCCCACAGACAATTGGGACCCCATTCTGGTAAATATATGCACATCCGCATTACCAGAAAAATCATTACTTTTGTGGGAGCAATCGCTCACATCACGAAGAAAGTGCCCAACGTGGCAACAAATGAACGATTTCTTAACTACCCAATACGAAATTGCGGAAAGGGTTGATAAAAAAATGGTCAGAACTAAAAACGTTCAACACGACCTAAATCGAAGCTTCATTAGACCCCAAGCGAGTAACAACAACAACTTAAATCGTAGTTTTTTTAAAACACAAGCGTTCACATCCGAACAAAATAAACAAACGTCATGCGAACTGTGTTAAGGAGGACACAGGCTGAAATCTTGCGAGAAATTTAAAAAACTAAATATCAACGAAAGAAACAATTTCGTAAGAACGAAAAAACTTTGTACCAACTGTTTGTCACATGCGCATGCGCTCAAAGATTGCGAAAGCAAATTTAATTGCGTTTATTGTCATAAACGACACCATTCGATGCTTCATATAAATAACTTTTCCAGCTTACCCCCAAACAGCGCAAATATCAAAAGAGCAACAGGATTAGTTGCAACAACAAATTCTGAAAACTGCCAAGAAGCACCATGCTGCTCAAAGGCATTAAAAACCCAATCGCTACATAGCGAAAATCAAAGTAGGGTACTACTACCCACAGCAGTCGTCTCCATCGAACACCGAGGAGAACTGTTTAAGCTCAGAGCCCTAATAGACCAAGGATCACAACGATCTTTCATAGCGTCTAGGGCACAAAATAGGCTAAATCTGCCAATAAGACAAGCCAACTTTGAAATTACGGGAATGGGCGGAAGAGTAGTTCAAAACTCTAATAAAATCTGCCCCATTACCCTATTTTCCCCCCAAGCGGATATAAGAATACAAGCAGAAGCTATAGCCTTACCGAAGTTAACCAATATGCTACCAAGCTATCACATAAATAGCAAGCATTGGGAAAAGGTTTCACACCTTAAGTTAGCAGATCCCAATTGCAACACCCCCGCTCAAATAGACCTTCTATTAGGCAGCGATCTCATACCAAAAATAATACTCGAAGGTATTGAGAAAATTTCAAACACACTTTTGGCACAAAAGACTATTTTCGGTTGGATCCTAAGTGGACTAGTTACGGAACCAGTCACAACAATGACAACTCAAGTGGAGGAAATCTCAAACGAGTACCTCAATTCACAATTGAGAAAATTTTGGGAGATAGAAGAACTCCCCCCCATTTCAATCACAACCCCCGAAGATCAGTATTGTGAAGACTTTTACAAAGCCACAACTACTAGATCAGATAATGGTCGGTATGTCGTACGACTACCACTAAAACAACAATTTCCCAACACAATCGCCTTAGGTCATTCTCGCACCTCTGCAATACAGCAGTTTCAAAGTATGGAAAGAAACCTACTTAAAAAAGGTGAACTCAAACCAGAATATGATGGTGTGTTGGAAGAATACCTCCATTTAGATCACATGGAGGAAGTAAGCCCATGCGAAAAAATTATCAATGGCAAATACTACTCATTTTACTTGCCACATCATGCAGTAGTAAAGCCAGATAAAAAAACAACTAAAGTAAGAGTTGTTTTCAACGCCTCAAGATCCACTAGCTCGGGGAATTCCCTAAACGATATCCTGTTTACGGGACCCACGCTCCAACCTGATTTAATGCTGCTTATTCTAAACTGGCGTACATTCAAATACGTATTTAACGGGGACGTCGAAAAAATGTATAGACAAATAGTCGTACATAAAGACGATCAAGATTTTCAGCGAATTATTTTCCGAAAATCCCCCAATAGTCCACTACGCGACTTCAAGCTAAAAACAGTGACCTTTGGCGTTAACTGTGCCCCATACTTAGCCATTCGAACACTCCATGAATTGGCTGAAAACACCAAGTCAGAATTTCCTCTGGCGACCCAGGTGTTAAAAACACAAACGTATGTAGACGATATTCTGTCTGGAAGTCACAGTCTTCCACAAGCATACGAATCATTATCACAAGTAATCCAAGCCCTCAAATCCGCAGGGTTTCCATTAAAAAAGATTACCGCAAATCACCCAACTATATTAAAAAATATACCAAAAGAAAATATGTTGGACACTAATTTCCTTATTTTCGAAAAGGAAAGTACAACAAAAACTCTGGGCATCCAGTGGAATGCGATATCGGACAAGTTTTCATACACAACTGAGTCCATATCCGCATTATCCGCCATTACGAAACGCCAAATCCTCTCCTCTGTGGCAAAACTTTTTGACCCCGCAGGATGGCTTTCGCCAATTATGATACAAGCGAAAATCCTGATCCAAGAATTATGGCTAGACGGAACTGACTGGGACGAACAAGTGAAACCTCTTCGCTTGGAAAGATGGTCTCAGTTCGCTAATAATCTGACCGACATTTCGCAGATACAAATTCCACGGTGGGTAAACTATTCCCCCGAATACAAAGTGGAACTACACGGCTTCTGCGACGCCTCTGAAAAGGCCTATTGTGCCACTATATATGTGCGCACACAAAGCGATATTGCAACTACAAGCCACCTACTAGTGGCAAAAGCTAAAGTTGCGCCTCTAAAAACTATAAGTCTACCACGACTTGAACTCTGTGGCGCTCTGCTACTAGCAAAGCTAGTTTCCATGGTGCAGACCCACTTAAACATGGCGAAATACAAATTATATCTATGGTCTGATTCCGAAATAGTTCTAGCCTGGTTAGAAAAGCCACCACACGCGTGGAAAACCTATATTTCTAATCGAACGGCGCAAATTCTTGACCTAGTGGGATCAGCCACTTGGCGACACGTAACCAGTGCTGACAATCCTGCAGATCTAGGTACAAGAGGGTGCAAACCCCTGCACCTTGCCACCACCAATGGCCCCCGATGGTTAACAGAATCTCCCGATTCTTGGCCACAATCGGCAATGCGCAATATTATTGCCCCGGAAAGTCGAAAGATCAACTCCTTTCACGCAGCGTTGGATGATGCTGACATCCTGGAGAGATTTTCATCTTACCCCCGAGCCCTCAGGGTAATCGCTTATATGCTTAAATTCATAGAGCGACTCAAACTTAGCCTTAAAGGAATACGCGCAGTATATCCCCAAGGCGATACAGTGACGCACCTAGACTTACAAAAAGCAAAGGTCGCTCTTATCGCATCTACTCAAGCGCGCTACTTCAGCCAAGAGATATCAGTACTGAGAGAATCGAAGCCGATTGATAAAAAGAGCTCACTCCTAGTACTAAATCCATTCATAGATACGAAGGGTCTACTTCGGGCAAATGGTCGGCTTGTCAATTCAAGCCTAACGTACAACGAACGTCATCCCATTGTTATACCAGAGAGATCGCAACTTGCCTCATTATATATCAATTATGTCCACGTACTATTATTACACGCTGAACACCGCCTCATGCAACAAATAGTCCGCCAAGAGTTTTATATCCCAAGACTCAAGCCAAAAATAAAGAAATGCATTTTTTCGTGCAAGATATGTACTGTGCATAAGCAAAAGATGCGAACACAGATTATGGCAGCACTTCCACCGGAACGCTGCAACTTTGCTCCGCCCTTCACTATCACAGGTGTCGATTTTGCTGGGCCTTTTCAAATAAAGGCATCCATGCTAAGGTCTCCCACACTGATGAAAGGCTACGTGGCTGTCTTTGTCTGTTTTACGACAAAAGCAGTACACCTCGAGCTATGTAGTAATCTGACAAAAGAGGCTTTCCTCGCGGCATTTGCTCGCTTCGTCGGACGACGTGGTTTTCCGTCAAAGCTCATGAGCGACAACGGCAAGACATTTATAGGCGCTCAAAGAGCCACCGAAAAACAGTTTGTGGACTTTATCAAACAAGTTTCCCCTGAGATTGTACAAAAGTACGCTCCGCAAGGCATTAACTGGCAGTTCATCAGCGGTAAAAAGCTTTAAATCCCACTTTAAAAAAGTAGCTGGAAACTACAAATTTAACTTTGAAGAATTTACAACATTATTAATTCGTATTGAAGCCGTTCTCAATTCACGGCCATTGTCTACACTCTCGCAAGATCCCTCAGATCTAACAGCTCTCATACTAGGGCACTTTCTCAAAGGAGCACCCATTCTGGCCATACCTGAGCCAGGCGTGGAGTCGCTATCCTTACTAAACAGATGGGAAAGAATTAAAATTCTCCATCATAATTTCAGCCGCCGATGGAAGGAGGAGTATATAAAGGAAAACTCCCGAAAAGGCGCCAAAGCTTGGAGATTTGGTTCTAATACATGACGACTGTCTCCCCCCCACAGAATGGCGACTTGGCCGCATAGAAAAGCTACATCACGGCTCCGACGGTCACATACGAGTAGTTGACCTTCGTACTCAAAACGGAATTCTAACGAGACCGCTCGTTAAACTATGCTTCTTACCAATCGCCGATAACACCGAAAAAATACATAATAAACAATCCGTTTAATAACTAAAACCGAAATAAACCGCAAACCACAAACCGATGTTCCCGCTATACAATTAACTAATTAAATAAAACGTTAAAAAACGAGAAACACGCTAATACCAACCGTAAAATAATATTCCGTAAGCAATTAACTAAGAAAACTAATCCCAATGGTCGATCATTACGACGACCCATTCATGCCACATACCGTGGCACGATTGCTCATATCTAATCATGACCGATTTATAACTAACAATCTCCTTTATACATAGTAGATTACCATGGACCTCGATACGCCAGTGTTAGCCCCGCCAACCGTTCGGTCGGCTACCAGCGTGCAACGCACCGGGCCTACCCCAACGCCCCGAGCTGCAGTTGCAACAGCACCGGCAACAGCACCGGCAACAGCACCGGCAACCGCACCGGCAACAGGCAATCGTTCATCACGGGTCTCGGACGGGCATCGTATAAGATGCCCCCTATGCCGCCGCCCACATCGCCTGCACCACTGTGGGATCTTCAGGGGGATGCGGCCGTCACAACGACAGCAAGTGGCCCAGGCACATGGGCACTGTTTAAACTGCCTATCGCCGACGCATCGGCTTCAAGAGTGCGAGTCGAGGGGTTTGTGCCAAGTCTGCAGCAGACCACATCACACGCTGCTTCACCGCACCACGAGGCGCGATGTGAATCGGCCACCGATACCTCGCAGCCACGCAACAAGGCATCAACCCGGAAGTCGAGCCATGCATCAGCGGGTTGGAACATCGATTCGGCGTCGACAGCCTAGGCCCCAGCCACGACGATCGGTGGGTCTTAGCAGCGTCGTGGCAACGCTGCAACAGCTGCAGCAACTCCTAGGCTAATCAGTTGCCTAGGGGGGCCGGGATGGCTAAATGAGTCACCGACCCCCCTCACAATATTACACACCCACACCTCACACATTACATAGACCACATCGTCATTCCATTCCCATATCCTAATTACACACCACATCATCATTACATTCCACATCACACTCTCACAAATACTACAACATCACGACTTCAACATACCAAAAAAAAGGGAACAAAAGGGCGGACGGACAAGGCACCAGCCTTTTTCGCATGATCGCTACGAACGCGCAAGCATCGCCACGTTTTTTCCGCCGAGACACTCGCCTTTTTCGTCCCGCCTTTTTGAACGCATTATTCTCGTGTAAGGTAAGTGCCGCTTAAAGTGCTTAACAAATAACTAAATAAAACAGGAAGATAAAAACTACAAATGTGAAACATACAAAATTTTATTTTTAAAATTGGGTAGAGATAAATTTTTATTTAAATATTTTGTTACAAAATAAATTCTAATTTTAATAAATAGAGCAGCAACACAAGAAGGACCTAATATCTTTTAATTTAGCAAAAAGAATTTTTCCTAATCCTTTTTTATGACAATTTCTGTCAAATTCCTCAACAAATTTTATTTCTAAATTATTAATAAATGCAACAAATTCTTCAGGCGGCTTCACTAAGTTACATTTATCGATCTGGTTTTGGTGTATGAAGATGAATTCATCTGAAGGAATTTCATCTCCTAAATAAGGTAATGGCAGAAGGCATGTGCGCATTTTAAAAATTTTCAAATAAAGGTAGTCGCAAAAATAATTAAAAGCATTTTCCTTTAAAAAGTTAATTTTTAAACTACTATCTAAAGTAAAGGATCTAACAATGGAGTGTTCGGGCTGTGGTACACCCTGGAAATCTTGCCAAGAAAGGTCCCTCAAAATGGAACCATTGCACACATTAAGAAGAACATTATGGCTATGTTCTGAAACAACTGTGGCTTCGGGTTCTAAAGGCAGCTCACAGCTACCTTTTGTTACGATATTTACGTAACGTAAACCCCACGACCTCCTAAATAAACTAGAGAACATGAAAGGTGTAACTCTAGTGCCTCCCCTACTTCTAATCTGACCAAAAAAATGCTCTAGGCTGTCCTGACATAGACGTCTTGTCTTCGGGTAAGAAAATCCTGAGTGTGACGGCAATCGCCACAATTGTCTTAAACTATTAATATTAATTAACCACCCCTTGATAAAATTGAAATTATTTGTTGTGTTGTTTCTTAACTCATCTACGACTCGAATTGTTTTCAAAACTTTTTCTGCCTCATCTAAAACCTGGTTTTGCTTTGGGGAACTTATAAAAACCTTTTTGGTGGGTATAATGGCCTCAGTGAAACTACTATTAAAGATATCGAATAATTTATTAAAAAAAGAAACGAAATCAGCGGTATTAATAAAGCTTATACTTGAGCTTACATATACTTGAGCTTAAGGCTCCCGAGCTGTAAAGAGAAATCATACCTGAAGCGACCGTATTACTTAACACTTGAGACGCGAATTTATCTTTAATTTTTTGAAAGGTATTGGGGTAAATAAGAGCATCGGTTAATTTATGCGCACACCAGTAACTCGACTTAGAGTCCTGTTTATAAAAATGGGCTATATCTGACCAACATACGCGACTATTTTTAAAATGAACTTTATTTTTCATATTTTGTAAACAGTTTCGACTACATTTTAATAAATGGGGGCTATCGTAAAAAAAACATATTTCCTTGCCATTAAAGTTGAAAACAGGCTGTTTTCTCTCCGCTGTGACACGGCACTCCTCGTCGTACCAGCTGTTCTTTTGCACTTTTTGCATCGTAAGGAGCTTGAAATGCCGTCCCACAGTTCCCTTATACCGAGTTGTTGAGGGGTGCTCTCAGTGAGCAGGAGTGCAAGCCGAGTCGAAAATCGTTCGGCTGTCTGTTGTGATTGCAGCTTCTCGACGTCGAATATTCCTTGTGTGTGTTGACGTGAATTTTTTACTGCACAGAGGCGAGCGCGAATCTTGGCTGCGAGAGGATAGTGGTCCGAGTCGATGGTAGGACCTTGAGCGCACGCACATGTAAAACAATGGAGACGTGTCTTCCGTCTATCACAGCATGATCGATCTGGTTGCTAGTTTCTAGATCCGGAGACAGCCAGGTAGCTTGATGAATCTTCTTATGCAGGAATCTAGTACTACAGATAACCATATTTCGGGCCCCGGCGAAGTCGATCAGCCTCAACCCATTTGGGGATGTTTCCTCGTGGAGGCTGAATTTACCGACTGTTATGCCAAATATACCTTGCCCACCCTGGCGTTAAAGTGGCCAATCACGATTTTGACATTGTGGCGGGGGCAGCTCTCATAAGTGCGCTCCAAGCACTCATAAAAGACATCCTTGGTCACATCGTCAAAGAACCTCGCTTTGATGCGGATTGTGGCTAGACGTTCTTTCATCGGAGTGAATTATAGTACTCGGCGACGGAGTCTCTCTCCCACCACGAATCCCACACCAAACTTACGCTCCTTTATATGGCCACTGTAGTAAATACCACAAGGACCTAGTCGTCTCTGTTGTTGCTTTTTCATTGGAGTGTTTTTTTACGTGGCAGGTCCCAAACCCAGCGCACAACCCTATGCAGGGGTTTTTTTCGCCTTCTCACTTTAGCTCTCCTTCAAACGGATGTTCGTAGGCTACCCAGAGGATACTTGGTCAAAGACCGGAAGTCGTGAGCTGTTCGAGAACTTGAACTTTCCTCACTTGCGTGAACTTCTATACATGACTCCATCATCCATTATCTAGTTATTAAATATAATATTAAAAGACCTCTGGCTGGAGTCCAAAATTCTAGAGATGAGAGGATGATAGAAGGGAAATTACAAATGACATCAATCACAGAAGAAGCAGGGTATACCATAGTTCAGCTAGGATAAGTTGAGGCAGTACGGAATGTAAATACTATTTTACATATAATTAAAGCAAAAGAAGATGAAAGTGGTTGATAAAGAAAATATTATAGAAAGTAATATTCCTATAAATAACAAAGAAGTACTTTTAATCAAAGCAAAAACAACAACAACCAAAAGCAACGAAAATCTGCAAAACAAACCCAATAATTATACCAAACCTATTGCTGACGACACAACTACAAAACAAAAATCTTATATAAGTCAATTAGAATACTCAGATTTTATGCTACCAACAAAAATGTATCATAACAATACAACTCATCCCAACAATCAAAATAAAGAAAATTCACCCGATAATAACTTTAGTGCAACTCCTATTCACTCCACAAGCATATCCACATCATCAAATATTCAGGAAGAAACCGAATCAACTATAATGCAGGTAAACAAATTTAAACATAATTTCATTGCCAACACCAGCAATTTTACCGAAAACAGTTATGACTTACAGAATAATATGGATACAGATACCAATGGGAATTTTTGTCAACTTCACTACGATAATTAGAAAAATATAATAACAGATTCTAATCCTAAAAAACCATTCTCATATATTCGTGGTTATTTTGTAATGAAAGTTCTTCAGTGGAATATCAAAGACTATTGGAACAATTACTGTTTGATTTGTATCATCAAACATTAAACTCAAAAAAGAATCTTTAAGTTCTTACCGTTGGTGAGGGAAAAATAAAGATGTTTGTTTAAGTGAGAATATATTCATTCCAATTTTATTTTGATATTTTCATTACTTACTACCACTTTATCTTAAATAATTAAAATCATGTGTATGTACAAGGTGCGTTCCAAAGTAAACATGACTTTTTGAATCTAGCGCCCTCTGGTGCCATTTATGACCAGCGCGTTGGAATCTGCTATGTTTATTAATTCTCCAGTGAAAGTTTCATGACATTTTATCGATTGAAAGTGAAGTTATTGCGTTTTAAGTGTCAGTATGTTTGTGTTATCGGTGCGAAAATGAACTTCGAACAAAGAGCCAACACTAAATTTTGTTTTAAAATTGGTAAAACTTTTCGAAACGTTTCAATTGATGAAACAAGTTTATGACGATGATTGCCTATCCCGTAACAGAGTGCACGACTGATTTCAACCAACAAAGTGGTCTTGAGGACATAAATGACGATTAACGTATGGGCCAATCAAAATCCGTGATCACCGGAAATTCCATCGAAACTGTGCCAAAATTCATAAAAAAATCAGCCGAAGTAATCATTGAAATTCATGGAAATTAAACTGAACATCTCCAAAACTTCAACTTATCGCATTTTGACCTAACATTTGGGCTTACGAAAGGTGTGTCCACGGTTTGTTCCGCACAAATTGACTGACGACTAAAATAGAAAGAGACTATTTTGAATAAAATAAATTGATTTTGCCGAAAAACTACTTGTTCTGTTTTTTTAAGGGGTTAATACCTTTCTTAATTTCAAAAAATTTAAATTTTTTATTGCTCTGTCTTAAAGAATAACTCCTTGAGAACATTTTCTCAAATTTTCATAGAGATTCGAGCAGTAGAAAAAAAGTTACTGCACTTCTAACCGCGCGCCCCGTCGCGACTCCAAACTGAACTTTAAACGCGAATATCTCGAAATGGTGTTTTTTGAAAAATGACATGGATTGGCGGAAAACTACTGAACCAATTTTTTTTTTTCAAATTGCCGCAATGAATTTTTTAGTGAAATTTCTAGTGACCAAAAAGTTCATTTTTTTTAAACGTTCCCGTGTGCACAAAAAAAAAAATCATAAAAACGATCGTTCAAGCACAAGGAATTACACTAAACTAATGAAATTTGTTTACTTTTATGGTTTCAGTTGACTTGTTCGACCTGGGGAATTGCCACCGCAAGGCTCTGCCAAAAAATGGCCTCTAAGGGAAACAAAGTGTAAAGTGTACTATCAAAAAATAAAAACATTCAAGTAATGAAATAATTGCTACATACCTAAAAAACATCCAAACTTTCCTTTTTTCTTCGACAAAGACGGTATATAACCCCTTAAGTCCTGTATACTTTGGAACGCACTTTGTACATATGTTTGTATGTATTGAAGCTTATTGTTTATGCTGGTTGATACCGGGTTGTTTTCAAAAGTACAATTTAATACATGTCCCTGCAAGACCTAGGTAACAAGTTGCACAAACACATTGAAACATTTTCAGCTGTTCACTAACACTGTTACATTTTCTGCAATTTTCAATTGCATGGGAGACTACGTAAGTAAGATAGAGAACAACTATCGACATTCTAAACATATTGTAGTGTTAACTTGTAGGAATAGGAAAGACGAATACCCAATTTTTCAAGAAGAAGAAAACGAAAAGCGCAGTTTATTTTGGATTTTAAAGACGTAAGTTCGTTGCTTGAGAACTTGATATTTTATAATTAATTTCTATTATATATATATATACATATATTATTAATTTCTTTTATATAGAGAAAACGAAAAAGGTTGGAGAAAAAGATAAGCATTGAATTGAATCATCACAAATTGTGGTACCGTCACCATTGCCGGAACGCACGTGCGTTTCGTGGAAGACAATTTTTCACAAAAGGAAAGCACGGATGCTATGGTAAATATTTCGTTTTTAAATATTATGCGATTGTATTTTAATTTTTAGTTCTTTTTACTGATATATATTTGAATTCCTTAACTTATAACTTTTCATTTTAGAAATATTTCCTGACAAGGACAAAATCACTATCTGTGGGGAGCTCTGGAGATTTGTGACCTTAAGCCACAATCGTAATAAATATAAGTTTTCTTGTTATTAATTACATATATATTAGCTTTAAGTTTTAAATATTAGTTTTAAGTTGAACATTAGTCCTAAGTTGTACATATTAGTTTTAAGTTGATGTTTCTAATATCACTTTTAAAAATATGAATTATTATAATTTTCATTTTTATACTGAAATAACTTTAATCTTATGTTTAAGTAAATTATATAGTATTATTAAATAAAGCGAAATAATAAGAAAAAAAAGAGTTTTATTTAAAAGAATTGAATTTGCTAGAAGTAACAAATGGGTAACAGATAATCTTGTTACTATTATAGACAACAAACTGATAACGAAAATAATAACACCAACAGATATTCGGGTAACAAATACTTTTTGTTATCCATAACACATAGATAAGCTATGCGCTAACAAAATAATTTGTTACCCGTAACACACTGTGAAGAGATTTGCTAACAAATGTATGTATTCTTTTAGAACAAGGCAGCATGCGATATTTGCCATTGGTTAGAGCGAGATAACCATTGAACATTAAATAGCTATGTGGTACTTTTTTCCCACTCTCTGAACAAAAGTAACAAATATTTTAACGAATGCAAAAGTGAACAGTAACAATTCGCTTACACGTTTGCTAACAGTTACCTGTCTTGCAAGGGTGTGTCGTTTAATTAATTTATATAATTTAATCTTCAAAACTGGTGTGTTTCCCCATTCTTGAAAAAAAATCAAACGTCATTTGTATTCCAAAAAATATGAATAAAAAAGGTGACTACAAAAATTACCGTCCTATCTCGCTTTTATCATGTTTAAGCAAACTGTTGGAAAAAATAATATTAAAACGAATACAATATTTTTATTAGAAAACAAACTAATAAGTAGGAAATAAATTGCTTTTAAACCTAGGTCAGGCACGGTAAAGGCAACAATTTACCTAGACCATTTTCTAGCTAGTCATTAATCAACTCGAAATCAATGCTCTATTATAAGTGTTAATTTTACAAAAGCCTCCGATCGTATAGATGTACACTCTGTACTCAATCAACTTGATCAGTGGAAAGTGGGTCCGAAAATCTACAACTATAAAAAAGCATTTTTATAAAATAGAACCATCAACGTAAACGGATATAAATCTAACTTAAAAAAATTAGAAAATTGAATACCACAGGGTTCTCCTCTATTGGTGACGTTATTTCTAATTGCATTTAAAAAAAATGCTTGAATGGAAAAAATTAATAACATATCCCACTATATGCAGATGACCTCTATATTATTTCAAAGATTAACGACGTAAACACTTATAATAATGATTTGCAAAATTTGACTACTTTATTAGCAAATTGATCATTAACGCCGGGTGCATCTATTAATTTGAAAAGTGTAAGCACCTACATACATATATGCAAGAAGCGGAACTGCAATCTTATAGATTCAGTGTTTCGCAAACAAATTATAAAAAGTGTGCCCTATCTTAAAATCTTAGGAATAACCTTTGATCAAAAACTCACTTGGAAATACTAAATCGAAATTGTTTCGAACAACTCCAATTGCAAACATACTCTATGAACTGAAACTCCCTACTATTGAAGACTGCATTTTTAAATTAACTGGGAATAAAGTATATAACTGCATACAGAACTATGATAACATCCTGTACACAGACTTCTAGACTCTAGCTCACTCGAAAAGATACCTAAAAATTAATTCTACAATTACAAAATTCTTCAAATTGGCTAAAAAGATAAGCATGGATTTATCGAAACCAAAGACCTACAAAGTTCTGTGATGGGTCAAAGAAAGTTGAAAACACTATAACAGAATCTAAAGAACTAATCAAAAATGGGCTTCTGCCCAGCTACACGCCTATCTTCACCTCGGAAATTACAGCAATTGAAGAAGCTACAAAATTAAAACCCAAAGGCCGTAACCTAATAATATGCTCCGACAGTCTCTCACCAATAAACGCTTTAAAATCGGCGAATAATAGCGATATTCTCACACGTATTGTCAAAGAGACTCTGGAGGTAAAAATATAAAAATTTTAAATACGCCAGCCCATGTAAACATTACAGGTAAAGAAACCGCCGATCGATTAGAAAAAAAGACGCACACACTCATCCTACTTTTTTAATAAACAACTACACCGAACGATACATCGCAAAATGTTGATTTGCATACCGCTATAGCAACACTGGACTACAAAAATACAAAAAACCTCAACTTCTACCTCATATGTACACTATTAAAATTAATTTAGAGTTGAAATGTACATACAAATAAATTAATATATATGTACAAATATCTATACAAAATGGGACGAAGGCCTAAGCAGCCAGTTCTTTGTTTTTCTAAAATGTCCGTAAATTTCTGTAAATAAATTATCATATGGGAAATAGGAGGAAGAGAAGACTCATTAACTTAGTAGATACAATTTACCAATGGTTATTTGACGATTGTTTTAATGGTTGCCCGCTTCACTTACCACTTTTGTCCAATTGTGTGTTTAAAATAAAAGACCTCGGGATTTTGGTTTTAACAATAAACCGACTTGTATTTTGTTTAAGTTGTATTAGCACTTGATTTCTCGGGATTTTGGCTGTACAATAAAACTTCACGGGAAATGTATCAGTAATAAATTGAATATGCTGCGTAGCGGTGGCGGAAAGCGACGTGGTTTCGCAAGCGGTCGAATAAGAACTGATCTGTGTAAAGCGGACCCTTTTTCAGTGGAGTGGTGTGGTGTGTGTTTGCGGGTGTGGATCCTGCGCTCGCGCGTGTGGGTGGTGTTGATATGGAGTATGGTGATGTCGAGGTGAGTATGGTGAGTGTGCGTGTTAGTGATGGGTGTAGGTGTGGTGTGGGGCAGGCGACTAAGGCTCATTTAGCCATCCCGGCCCCCCTAGGCGAATATTTTAGCCTAGAATGCTTTGAAGCTGCTGGAGAGTGGCTACGACGCTGCTAAGGCCTGAGGCGCGGCGTGGACGCGGTCGTTGTTGCTGGCGTCGTGTTGACGCCCCATTATGTGGCCGTCGGGCACGGGATGATGATGCGACGGGCCGCGCATCCCGGCTTACTGGAGGTCGTCGTACTGCGCCGCGGTTGCGGCCGGAAGGTTGTTGACGGGTGTCGTTCCGAGTGGTTCGGTGCAACATGGTGTGATGCGGCCGCATACAAATTTGGCACAGATTGCCCGACGTACACTCGTGAGTTTGGTGGACAAGCGTCAGGCAATTCAGACAATGGCCGTGCGCCTGCACAACCAACTCGCGTTGTTGAGGTGGCAATCCCTTAAAGATAACGCATTGTGGCAGCTGGTGGGGTCGACGACATAGGCGACATCTACGGCGTTGTGGGTCGACGACAAGCGCGGGTGTTGGCGGCAATGCTACCCTTCCATTCCGAGGCGCCGTTGATGTGGTTGTTCGGGGTGCTGCAACTGGGGCAGCCGCTTGGCGTGGCACATTGACAGCCGAACGAGTGGTTGGTGTCGGGGCTGCTGGCATGTCTGCATCCATATTGACCTGTTTGAAAGAGTGCTATTTCAATTAGGATTTGGTTGCATATAGGACATATGAGCATGGCTGCCACGTTATGCGGCATGAGTGGGTCGTTAGATTAATCGACTACATTTGTGAAGTGTTTTAAATATATATATGGATATGTATTTATATAAATTTTTATTTTATTTTGTTTTTATATTCGGTTTATTTAAGCGGTTTATCGGTTTTTGTTTCGCGGTTATCGGCGATCGGTAAGAAGCATAGTTTGATGAGCGGTCTTGTTAGCTTTCCGGATTGCGTACGGAGATCGACTACGCGAATATGACCGTCGGAGCCTGGATAAAGCTTCTCTATGCGGCCCAGCCACCATTCGGTAGGTGGCAGGCAATCGTCGTGAATCAGGACACAATCTCCAACTTTTGGCGCATTTTCTGTATTTTTCCATCGGCTACTGAAATTATGATGGAGAATTTTTATTCTTTCCCATATATTTAATAAGGATAGCGACTCCACGCCTGGCTCAGGTGTGGCCAGAATGGGTGCTCCTTTGAGGAAATGCCCTGGAGTTAGGGCTGTGAAGTCGGAGGGATCTTGCGATAGGGCTGTGAGCGGCCGTGAGTTGAGAACGGCTTCTATTTTAGCTAATAATGTCGTGAATTCTTCATAATTAAATTTATAGCTGCCGGCTAGCTTCTTGAAATGGGATTTGAAGCTGTTTACAGCTGATTCCCATAAACCACCCATATGAGGAGTGCTTGGGGTAATAAATTGCCAATTGATACCTTGAGGGGCGTACTTTTGTACGATATCCGGGGACACTTGTTTTAAGAAAGCCACAAACTGTTTTTCTGTGGCTCGTTGGGCTCCTGTGAATGTTTTGCCATTATCGCTCATGATTTTGGATGGGAAGCCACGTCGAGCGACGAAACGAGCAAATGCCGCGAGAAAAGCCTCCGTCGTCAGATTAGTACACAGCTCAAGGTGTTGTCGTGAAACATACAAAGACAGCCACATAGCCTTTCATGAGAGTGGGAGATCTTAGCATAGACGCCTTTATTTGAAAAGGCCCAGCAAAATCGACACCTGTGGTCGTGAAAGGCAGAGCAAAATTGCAGCGTTCAGGTGGAAGTGCTGCCATAATCTGCGTTCGCATATTTTGCTTATGCATAGTGCAGGTTTTGCACATGAAAATGCATTTCTTGATCTGGGGCTTACGACGGGGAATATAATACTCTTGGCGTACCATATGTTGCATGGCGCTGTTCGGCGTGCAACATTAATATATGGATGTAATTCAGGAGTAGTGTGGCAAAAGGAGACTTCTCAGGTATTATGATGGGGTGGCGTTCGTTGTAAGTCAGGCTTGAATTAGCGAGCCGACCATTGGCACGAAGCAGACCTTTCGTGTCTAAAAATGGGTTTAGTACTAAGAGTGAGCTCTTTTTGTCAATTGGCTTCGATTCTCTTAGTAACGATATGTCGCGACTGAAGTAGCGCGTTTGGGTTGAGGCGATAAGCGCGACCTTTGCCTTTTGTAAGTCTTGGTGCGTCAATGTATCGCAATGGGTGTAAGTTACGCCTTTAACTTTAAGTTTTAGTCGCTCAATGAATTTGAGCATATATGCGACTACTCTGAGGGCTCGGGGGAACGATGAAAATCGTTCAAGGATTTCATTATCCTCCACTATTGTATGATAGGTGTCGATTTTTCGACTTTCTAGGGCGATTATGTTGTGCGTTGTCTATTGTGGCCAAGAATCTGTGGATTCGGTTAACCATCAGGGGCCATTCCACTAGAGCGTGGAGGTGGCAAGATCCAGGGGTTTGCACCCTCTTGTACCTAGATCCGCAGGATTGCCGGAACTGGCCACGTGTCGCCATGTGGCTGCCCCTACTAGGTCAAGTATTTGAGAGGTTCGATTAGAAATATCTGTTTTCCACGAGTGTGGTGGCTTTTCTAACCAGGCTAGAACGATTTCGGAATCGGACCATAGAAATAATTTGCATTTGGTCATGTTCATGTGGGTCTGCACTATGGAAACCAGCTTTGCTAGTAGCAGAGCGCCACAGAGTTCAAGTCGTGGTAGACTTATCGTTTTTAGAGGTGCTACTTTTGCTTTTGCAGCTAGTAGGTGGCTTGTGGTTGCGGTGTCGCTTTGTGTGCGCACATAAATCGTGGCACAATATGCCTTTTCAGAGGCATCGCAGAAGCCGTGTAGTTCCACTTTGTATTCGGGGTAATAGTTTACCCACCGTGGAATTTGTATCTGCGAGATGTCATTTAGGTTATTAGCAAACTGGGACCACTTTTCTAAGCGAAGAGGTTTCACTTGTTCGTCCCAGTCTGTTCCGTCTAGCCGTAATTCTTGAATCAGGATTTTCGCTTGTATCATAATTGGCGCAAGCCATCCTGCGGGGTCAAAAAGTTTTGCCATTGAGGATAAAATTTGCCTCTTTGTTATGGCGGATAATGCGGTTATGGACTCTGTCGTGTATGAGAACTGGTCCGATATCGCATTCCTTTGGATGCCCAGTGTTTTTGTTATACTTTCCTTTTCAAATATAAGGAAATTAGTATCCAATTTGTTATCGTTTGGTATATTTTTTAATATACTTGGGTGATTAGCTGTGATCTTTTTTAGAGGAAACCCTGCGGTGTTGAGGGCCTTTATCAGTTGTGATAAGGACTCGTATGCCTGTGAGAGACTGTGGCTCCCAGACAGGATGTCGTCTACATACGTATGTGTTTTTAAGACTTGTGTTGCCAGAGGAAATTCTGATTTTGTGTCTTCTGCCAGTTCGTGGAGTGTACGAATGGCGAGGTATGGGGCACAGTTTACGCCAAAGGTAACTGTTTTTAATTTAAAGTCGCGTAATGGACTATTGGGAGATTTTCGGAAAATAATTCGTTGAAAATCTTGAACGTCTTTATGTACGACTATTTGTCGATACATTTTTTCAACATCCCCATTGAAAACGTATTTGTATATACGCCAATTTAGTATGAGGAGCATTAAATCTGGTTGGAGTGTGGGGCCCGTGATTAGAATATCATTGAGCGAATTCCCCGAGCTAGTGCATCTGGAGGCATTAAAGACAACTCTAACTTTTGTTGTTTTTTTGTCAGGCTTTACTACTGCATGGTGTGGCAAGTAGAATGAGTGATATTTGCCTTTTATGATTTTTTCGCATGGGCTTATTTCCTCCATGTGATCTAAATGGAGGTATTCTTCTAAGACATAATCATAATGTTGTTTGAGCTCACCTTTTCTAAGTAGGTTTTTTTCCATACTTAGAAACTGCTGTATTGCAGAGGTGCGAGAGTGACCTATGGCGAGTGTATCTGGAAATTGTTGTTTAAATGGTAGTCGTACGACATACCGACCATTTCCTGATCTAGTAGTTGTGGCTTTGTAAAAGTCTTCACAATACTGATCTTCTGGCGTTGTAATTGTAATGGGGGGAGTTCTTCTAACTCCCAAAATTTCCTTAATTGTGAATTAAGGAATTCATTTTATATCTCTTCCACTTGAGTTGGCATGGTGGTAACTGGTTCTATTACTAGTCCACTTAGTATCCAACCGAATATTGTATTTTGAGCTAAAAGGGTGTTTGAAATCTTTTCAACCCCTTCTAGAATAATTTGAGGTATAAGGTCGCTGCCTAATAGAAGATCTATTTGAGCGGGGGTGTTGCAGTTAGGATCTGCTAACTTAAGATGTGTAACCTTTTGCCAATGCTTGCTATTTATGTGATAGCTTGGAAGCATGTTCGTAAGTTGCGGTAAGACTATAGCTTCTGCTTGAATGCGCTTATCCGCTTGGGGGGAAATTAGGGTAATGGGGCAGATTTTATTTGAGTTTTGTACTACTCTTCCGCCCATTCCCGTAATTTCATAATTGGCATGTTTTGTTGGTAGTTTTAGCTTATTTTGTGCCCTAGACGCTATGAATGATCGTTGTGATCCTTGGTCTATTAGGGCTCTCAATTTGAAAAGTTCTCCTCGGTGTTCGATGGAGATAACTGCTGTGGGTAGTAGTACCCTACTTTGATTCTCGCTGTGAAGCGTTTGTGTTTTTAAAGCCTTTGAGCAGCATGGTGTCTCTGGGCAAATTTCGGGATTTTGTGTTTCGGGAGTTGCGGTTGCAACTAAACCCGTGGCTCTTTTGGAGAAAGCGCTACTTTGGGGTGTGCTAGGAAAGTTATTGAAATGCAATATTGAATGATGCCTCTTGTGGCAATATACGCAATTGAATTTGCTTTCGCAATTATTGAGATTATGTGAGTGGGACAAGCAGTTTGTACAGAATCTTTTTGCTCTGACAAAGTTGTTCCTTTCATTGATATTAAGTTTTTTAAACTTTTCGCAAGCTTTCAGCTTGTGCCCTCCTTTACACAGTTCGCAGGACGCTTGTTTATATTATACGGATGTGAACGATTGATTTTTAAAGAAGCTTCTGTTTAAATTGTGGTTGTTACTAGCTTGGGGTCTAATAAAACTTCGATTTAGGTCTTGTTGAACGTTTTTAGTTTTGACCGTTTTTTTATCTACCCTTTCCGCAATTTCATATTGGGCAGTTAAGAAATCTTTCATTTGTTGCCACGTTGGGCATTTTCTTCGTGATGAGAGCGATTGCTCCCACAGAAGCAAAGATTTTTCCGGTAATGCCGCGGAGCATATATTTACTAGTATGGGGTCCCAATTGTCTGTGGGAATATTCTGTGTCGCTAGAACCGACAAGCAATTTGAAACAGTGGATTGAAGTTTTATAAATTCTTCACTTGTTTCTTTCCGAATTTTTGGTAAATTCATTAATATTGTGACTTGTTTGTCGACTAATATTCTTTCGTTTTCGTAACGAGCTTTTAGAGCTTCCCAAGCATAATTGAAATTTTCGTCATTGAGAGCGAACTGTTTGACTACTACGCCTGCTTGACCTTTTGTTTTGTATCGGAGGTGATACAATTTTTGCGCTTGTGATAACTTAGGATGGTTTATGTACACTGCCGTAAACATGTCCCGGAAGGACGGCCATTGTTCATAACCTCCGTGAAATATTTCTGTATCGCAAGCTGGCACTTTAAGGTGAATCCCGGAACTCGCCTCTTGGCTTTGAATTGGAGGCAGCTCTACTCTTGGTTGTGGAGTAGGTGCAATTGCTTTTATTAATCTCAATTGATCGGAGACCATAGCTCTCGTTTCCTCGTACTGGTCTAAGCAGTTTTCGTATTTGGAGCCAGCCGAGGATTTAAAATTTTCCGGAAGATCTGATTCGTCAGATTCTAGAATTGCGTCATACGCAGCTTGGAGACGTGTCCAGAAATTGCCTAGATTTTCTTTTTTGATTTCTAGTACCGATTCAGAATTGTCCTGAATCTTCAGTAATCATTTTTTGTACTTTCAGATATTGAATCGATTTAGAATCCTTAGAATCTCCGTTCATTTAGTCAGTGAGTGAAAATTGAAAATATGAGGAAGAAAAACTTCTCTCAGTGTATATCTGTTAACAATAAATGCGTTTGAATCTTTAAGATAAACAATGTTTTAATGGTTTGTATATTTGTTGTATACACAACGTATCGAATGTTTCGTTTTCCTTATTGTATTTTTTGTTGTATACGCAATGTACGAACTAACGAGTGAGTGTTTCGTTTTCTCTATTCCTAATAGTTGTGCTATTAGTTTGTTTTATTTTTTTTTTCTCTATTTTATTTATTGTTTCGTATTCCTAATAGTTGTGCTATTAGTTTGTTCTTGGTTTTTTCTATTTTATTTATTGCTTCGCACTCGTTAGCTTATAATTGCTTATACGGACGATAATGAGAGAACGAGGAAAGGGTTAATGACCTTTGTATATAAAAGATTTTTTCCGTTTGCAATCCTGCTTGCTTTTGCTTTAGCAAGAACAAGAGGTATTGCTTGAAATATGCCGATTTGGTCTTTGGATATATAATATAAAATCAAATGTTGATATGCGCTTAGGCTACCAATTCTTGGCTTTTATTTGTTTTATTTTGTCCGTATATATCCGTATTGTAATTATTGTTATTATTATTATTATTATTTTTTTTTTTTTTAAAATTAACAGAATGTAATTTTTTCCTTATTAATTGGTTGCATTTGCCGCACCGAAATTTATTCCGAAGTATTTAAATCGTAATTTAAAATTTAATTTATTTATGTACCCTATGTACGTTATACCTATGTATGTATATACCGGCATAGGCAAATTGGATGCCGTGTGTATGCGTATATATTATTTTGCCGTACGAATAACGCGGGAGAAGAAAATTGGTTAGATGCAGGTATGCACTCTAAGTACACATTAGAAGATATGTAATATTGGAGAATTTTTTAATTATTATTTATACATACATATGTGTGTATGTTGTTTTCCAACTTTGGTTGGTACTTATATGTCAATATATGTATAAATAAATATAAAATATGAATATAAGTATTTGCATATATGTATGTTGTATTTTATTATTTTTATTTTTTCTTGTACTAATCGAGTTTGTCCAAGCTTAATATTTGCGCAATCCTGCTTATACTTTTGGAGTATAAGGGGTATTGCCGGAAAACGGGGTCAAGTGTATACTTGAAAATTTTTTTTTTTAAATTTGTGTGTTTGGATACACAAGGATAAGCGTAAATAGGACCTTTTGTATTAGATATGTATATGCCAGTATATATATGTATAATTATATTATAGTATATATTGTTCATACATATATGTGGATGTACAAATGTATAGCGTACCAAACTGTTTTTCGGTTTCCCGGAAATTAACCGTAAGTTGAAACAGTTTGGCAGCAACCGTTCTTTTGAAATGTTAACCGACTTGAATACAGTTTTTATGTATATAAACTGTATCTGTTAACCAACATACAAATATGAAAATATAAATTTTAAATAAAAAGTGGAGTCGATACAACTCACTTTGGGCCGCTTCAAGGGGCTAAGGAATATCTCTGCAGATAAAGGTGCGGGGATGTGTCGATGCATGTGATCCGTTTCCTTCCGTTTTTTATGGTTTTGGTTTCCGAACTGCTTCTTGTTGTGTTGTTGCCGATGATTGTTTCCTTTCCTATTTCTTTTTTTTTATGTTATTTTTTTTATTATTTAATTACAATTACATTTTGTTTTTTTTTTTTGTTTAAATTAATTTTTTATTGTTTTCGCGCCCGATTATTGTACTGTCATTAAACGCGCCCGTCTTGATCTTTGTGCCGCTTTTATTTTTCGCGCCACTTTTGAGGATTTTTTTTTTGTTTTATTTACTTTTAACTTTTGGCTTTTGCCACACAACCTTTTATTGGTTTAGTTTTGTTGGTTTGGTAATTGCACTTTTGGTGAGTTTGCACAATTTTTGGAATATTTTATATGTATGTATTTATATATTTCACACTTCTTTGTTTTTTTTTGTGTTTCACCCGCGATTTAAAATATGTGTATTTTTTTTTTTTTTGATTTGGATATAAAATTTTTATTTTATTTTTTGATTTTGACGTAACAGTACGGAACCGTTTCGTGTAATCCGTTTTCAACTGTTTTTTTTTTGTATGTATGTATGTATGTATGTATGTATTTGTCACTGCACTTTGATTTCACTTGCAATCAATATTTTTTGTATATAGTGAATATTGCACTGAATTTTGTATATGTGTATGTATGTATGTATACGTCGCCTCACAGCACGAATTTTATAAGTTAACCTCCTTTTCACTTGTTTATGTCACAAATTTGATTTTATTTTTATTTTTTATTATTATTATTTTTTTCAATAGTGCCGTTCTTTGCGGCTCGAAGCACCAATGTTTTAATGGTTGCCCGCTTCACTTACCACTTTTGTCCAATTGTGTGTTTAAAATAAAAGACCTCGGGATTTTGGTTTTAACAGTAAACCGACTTGTATTTGGCTTAAGTTGTATTAGCACTTGATTTCTCGGGATTTTGGATGTACAATAAAACTTCACGGGAAATGTATCAGTAATAAATTGAATATGCTGCGTAGCGGTGGCGGAAAGCGACGTGGTTTCGCAAGCGGTCGAATAAGAACTGATCTGTGTAAAGCGGACCCTTTTTCAGTGGAGTGGTGTGGTGTGTGTTTGCGGGTGTGGATCCTGCGCTCGCGCGTGTGGGTGGTGTTGATATGGAGTGTGGTGATGTCGAGGTGAGTGTGGTGAGTGTGCGTGTTAGTGATGGGTGTAGGTGTGGTGTGGGGCAGGCGACTAAGGCTGACGATATAGAAGAACATCTAAAGATAGTAGAAGAAAATAGTCACAACGAGATAATTAATTTAAATAAACAAATTTCTATAAGCAACCATTTTAATAATAAACTGTATCAATTAAAGAGTACAATTGAAAATTATAGGAAACAAATATTGAACTCATTGAAACAGATACAAACAGAGAACAGTGAAATAATGAAACATGTTTTTTTTTTAATGATCAGGTGAACAAATTAAGGTACTTGTAGGAAAAAATTATTAAGAAAAGATGAAATAGACGATTTTAAGATAAATTTTTACAGGCTAAAACTTGCAAAAGTAGGAGTTCTGACTTACAAAAATGAGTCAATCATACTTGCAGGTCCCAAGAACATATTTATCTACCGATTTTAAGTTAATCACGTCAATGCCAAACAGAAATAATTTTGAATTTGATCAAATAGATGAGGAAATAATAACGTTAGAATCAAGACATTGCCAATATAAAGCTAACACTATGATAAGAAAATTAAAATTAAGTGAAAAATGTATCTTTAACAATAATTGTATATTCAAATATCTAATGATACTCTGCTAGTTAAAAATGCAAATAATAATAAAATATATACTAATAAATATAAATATAATATTATACTCCAAAAAATTATTTAAATGATTTTTCTAATTGTAAATTCGAAATAAAAAAACAGATCATATGAAAATTGTAAAAAGAATTTTATGAAAAAATGTTATTAAATCAAGCATGCGAAGCAAAAGTAAATTTTGAAAAAATTGTATTAAGCAATACTGAAAACTTAAATGAAGTAAAATATCATAAAAATGGGTCGTATGGAATAAATGTTATTTTAATAGTTATTATAATAATAATAATTGTATTGTTAGTTATGTGGATGAAACGAAATAATTTTAAAATTTAGAAGAATCCTATTAGTGACTAAAGGGGAGTTATGAATACCAAATGCATGAATTAGAAGCTGAACGTGACGGAATGTCAAGAGGCAGCAGTTTTTGAATAGAATAATGTTATTACTATTTAAGCGTGAGTTTTAAGTTTAAACGAATAAAGGAGTTGCTGACCAAACGTTTTGGTGTTCGGATCTATTTAATAGTATCGTTAGAAGTTATAACTCGCGTCTATTATGGATGAAGCTTTTAATTCAAAGTTGAAACAAACAAATTAAATCACGAAAAAATCTACAAAGTAACTCAACATTCCATGATTTTACTGGTAGTTTTAAAGCTCTTAACTGAAATTGTCACTTTTCACTAAAACTTGAACCAATTTTTTTTTTTTTTGTTTTTATCTCTTTACTAGCTGAACCCGCAGCCGTTTTCCTGCGTAAAATTATGTGTTTTAAATGAAAAGAAAGTTGAATTTATACTGTGTTGAAAATCATTTACTAGAGATTTTTCTATTTTTTTTTCAATATAACGAAACTTTATAAACAACATTTTTTGGTTTCTTTTCCGGTGCGTAAATGTGCAGAAAAGATGGTTTTCCACCTCGTGAGCTCGTCCTCGTTTGAAAACATAGCATTTCCAAATTTATGCCACACACACGTTACATTTGAACACACACAATACGTTTGAACTGAAATGGCAAATCGTTAGAACTCAAATGAAGTCGTAGAATCAAGCATTCAGTCGGGTTCCATTACACAGTTTCGGGGCTTGAAGATTGCGAAACATAATAACGACAGATCCAACTTTGAGACGCAAATGTTGCGGTGGTATACCAAGCCTCTCCAAAGAATTTAGAAATTCTGCTAGATAATTCACGGCGTCATCCTCATTGTCAAGACGATCGATCGATTTGTATGAGCGCAAGTCTGCCGGAATTTGACTTTGAATTTTCAATCTTATTTTTGACAGCTAAAATTGCGCGTGCACTCAAGCAATCTTAGCTACGATAATTTGGCCAATGTTCGGATAAACATTCGTGATGAGTTCATCTTTCGTGAATTGACGGCAGATGGAATTGATATCAAACCACCGGAAGTATCAACCGAAAATGACCCATATCCAATTCTTAGCGGATATGATGTAAAATGTCTTCGGCAATGTCATTTTTGTTCGTATCCCATAATTGACACGGATTTGAAGGGTGATATGTCGAAATGAGCTACTCGAAAAGTGTGCGAATTTTATTTGCATTCGAAGTAGCTATCGCATCGTCCATCGTTTGATTCCAGTGATTATCATGTTCCAGCAATTGTAATTGCTAGCTTGCTTTTCAAAAACTTGCACACATCGTACCATTCACAGTACGCAATGACTCAAATGAAGTTGAACGCGTACACTAATCAATATTAAACGAAAGTAAAAGAAATCGACGCTTTATTGCAGTTCACGTATCGACCCATTTGAAACTTGCTGATCTCATCTCTTTCATGGTCAATAACCGCCATGTTGCTTCCTTGGTGACGTACTTGCAAAGTTATTTGAACGATTTCACCAATCTGCAATATTCAACATTTACACGAGCTTTGAATGTGAATTAGACAACAGTGGCGGATATGGTACGATCCATGTGTTGTCGGCTTCGATAGTCACTCCTCTAAGTTGAATGCTAAATGTTCTGTCATTGTCGTCTGGTGAACGACGCTGATGCAGTAGATATCCATCATTTTCAATTTGCGTTTCCGAAAAAAACTTGGATATTGTTTCATACACTTATTGTCAGACATACAAACCAAAGTGGGATTGTGGTGTCCGCAAAGTCCATGAACCATCATCAGGAATTTCCGCAGAAATGATTTCATCAATTTTATCTGGTCTAACCTCCATCCACCATCCAAAGAAGAATGTGTGCATGCGGCAAACCTCTCTTTTGTCACTCAACATCAACTTATCATCTAACAGCATCTAACAGCACCACATATACGTTGATTCAAGATAAAGTCCATAAAACATCGTAACTGTTGTTTGAAAAGCTGCGCTTTGACGTCGTGATGATCGCTTGCTGATTGGCCGCGATCTATAATTACGAACGTTTGTCATTGCATCCTGGGAGATGGGATTGAAAAACAAAACAAAAAAAAATTGAAGAGAAAAATAATTTTGTATGAAAGAAAGTTGCTATTTGGAATTTTACAATTTTCCGACTTTACCTCACGAAAACCATAAGGTTTTATTTATTTATAAATCTTCCCCAATCCAAAGTGAACAAACTCTAAAAATTTCATCAAGATTGGTTCAGCCTTTCTTGAGCCTTAGCGTTACTAACAAACTAACATTCATTCGTTTGTATGGGAAAAAAAGAAAAGGGCTTTTTAGTGGTTTTCCGGCAAGTACTTTGAACTTCAGTGAACATTTAAAAAAAAATTGGTCCCGACGTTGTTGTGTTATACGTTTAGCAATACATTTTGCGATCCATTTTTATATATAAGAAGATTATTTTTGTTACTTTAATAAAAACGTTTTTTGAATAAATGCACTTTCAATTCGAAATCAATGTGCTGGATGTAGGAAATAAAATATGATGAATTCATGCAAGGAAACAGAAAGGAAGTCAATAAAATTGTTGGTATACTATATGTTTACGGAGTATAATAGTTTTGTTCACCTAACGGTTATGTAAAACACCTAAAACTATTAGAGATCGAGATTATAAAGATAGAGTTATATACATATAATATATGTATGTATGTAGCCTTCAGATTTGTGTTTTAATGTTGTGTAATTGTGTTTTAAACTTTTCTTTATTTGAAACGTACTTATGTTTATACACCCGGAATAGTCGGTGATCTCACGATAACGGTCAATTTGAAAATTCCTCTTCCTCCTATAGTTTGTTTCATATTATTCCATTCCATTGTCTTAAATACAGACTCGCATTTAATTTGTACATTATGGCTATACGTTCGTAAATATTAATCTGTTTGTATGCTCCCACAAATACAAATACCATTTACATGAGCGTCAAAATAAGTAAGCATTTCTATCAATATTAAAGTGTTTATTACAGCGCAATTTTTATTACATCAATAAGAAGTTTTGCTATAGAATTCAAGCCTTATAATATAAGAGTTTAGCTTAGTAGAAATAATAAACAAAAACTAAACATAGACAAAAATAATTCACTTAAACTAAAAATGCTCTCGTTTTTTTGCTAGCAGGGATAAAGGGATGCCCAAATTATTCCAATTGGGCATTTAAATTAAAACACCCAAAGTTTATTACGATTAAAAACTATTTTAATAAACGGCAAAACTATTTAAATCTTATTATATGTACGGTGACCATATTTTCAAAATGAAAATACAGTACACCTTTTTGAACCCATTTTATAAAAAACAAAAAACAGATAAATTAGTTTATGTTCATTTATTTTGAGAAATACATGTACATATGTTTTTTTTCATTTACATTATATGTACATAAATAAAAAACATAAAAAAGTCTTCAAACATAACAGAAGTCTTCGTGACTAGATGGTAAATAATAATTTACACAGCTTATACATACTTTTCAGCGGAATGTATTTTTTTAATCAAATCAAAATTATTTTTTAAATACTAATTAAAAACGATTTTATGGTTTCGGTTTTAATTTTGGTTTTTTCACTTGTCCACATATTGTTAAGGATTGAAAACAGCCTTTCCGTAGGGGCATTAAACCCGGGCAAGCACAAACAAAACTGAACAACTTTTATGATATTAGAAAAAGAAATTTTATTTTCTTCAAAATGTTTGAAAATTTCCAACCACCTGTTTTGAACATTGGTTTCATTTTCGTTCCATTCATTAAACTTGCTAGGTGTTGCATAACTTTTAACGCAAGAAAATTCATCAAATAATTCGTTATCTTGTATATTGATACCATTTCTTTTTTCTAAAATATATGAAAAACTGGCCTCCACTTCATTCCATGACGGTACTCTCTGGAATTCCTTAATGGCGTTGGGTGCAAGCGCATTGCAAATAATGGCTTCGCACTTGGTGTGTGCGCATGAATATTTTTCATCATCAGCTTTTGATAAGTTTATTTGTGCAATTATTTGAGCGAAAAGAATAGTTGTGTTGAATCGTATGGTACGCCCATGTTCCTTCTGTGATGCATGTCACTTTTCGACAACCATCAAGCGATTTAGATAAGTAAAATGCAGAAATGGTTTTACTACTGGCTGCAGAAATATCAGCGCGTTTGTGTTTATTAGTCTTTAAATTTTGCAGGATATCCAGTTTGCCGCTATTTGCAATGGAAAAAACTGCTATACATTTAACGCACTTTACTTCACTTGCTCTTGTTGCTTCTATTAAGAAGTTGAATTCTTTTCGAAGTTCTGTATTAAAAACACACTTTCTCCTGGGCGTCATTAAGCTAATAAACAATTACATGAATTTAATAAGTCCACAGTTACAGATTTATTTCAACAAATTTACCTGAAATGGAAGTCCAGCTACATAAAATTTGTGCAGATTGCATGTGATTGAAGCCAGCTTTAAATTAAGCATTGCCAGTTTATTTTTAGTTGTGGGATTTCCTTGATAAGTTTTCAATAAACAGCTGCTTTTGTTTACGTTTTGCATGCATCGCATTGCCAACCATAGTCACCACACTAACGTAGTGCATTCTAATTTTGGCCTTGCCATAATTTCGAAAAAATTAATATATTTCTACAAGCGAGATGAGAAAACGAAAATACTTAAATGGCACTTTAAAGTGAGGAGCAATTTATCCGACAAGTTAGTACAGGCAACTTACTTGCCTAGAAAACGACCTTAAGAGTGTTAGCGGGTTTAAATGCGCAAGAAAATTTACAAACTACAGTACAAAAACAGTAAATTTTTCAAAAAAGAGTACTTTTTCGCATTTTATCGTACAAAATAATTTACACAGAGCAAAGCTTCCAAAAACAGTACAGTCCTGTATAATACAGTACGTATGGTCACCGTAATTATATGATACCATAAAGGTATATTAAAACAATTAACTTTTGAAATTTCAATACTGAATAAAGTGAATTAGCCCTGTTGGTTTCCTATTATTAAATGTTTTTAATAATTTTTAATTGAAAACTAATGCTGCTATGCATCACATTACCAAAAGTTTCATCAAATACATTTATATTTCGCATTTTCTTTCATTTTCATTGATTTACATTTTATTAGCGACCTTTTACGGCGGCAACAAATCCTTCCGTTCACATATATTGTATTGTATATTAATCTAGTATATTGTATTTAGGGTATTCACAAGGTGCCATAGTGTGTCATATCGTCATATTGTCATATTTTTTTATGATTGTCATACCAACACTGTTGTTGTTTCACATGCAAAATTAAAATATGACTGATACAACACTGCGTGGTATGTTTCTTGAGTTCGCTTTTCTATCAGCTGTATTTGTTTACTTTCTTATTTTTGGCGTTTAAGTGTTTGAAATTAATACATTTAATAAATTTCGTTATTAATATGGAAGGAAACCACGATATTCAGGTAATTTAAGTTGAATATAAGTGAAATATGAAAATATTTTGATATGTATGTGGTTGCAAATGATTTCATTGCAGTGTAAACCAAAACGCCGCCGTTTCAACCCGATACATAAGTGGAAATATGACAAAATATGACATACAACAGTTAAGGGTGCTCACAAGTGTCGTATTTTTTAAGAATATTAAAATATGACATAAGACATACAACAAAGCTTGTGAATTGCCTAATTATATATTAATCTAGTATATGATGGGGTGCTAAGAATTCCACAACCAAAAAACGTTAAGCTAATCGCATACGCGGACGACCTTATAATGGCAGCAGTAGCTAAAGAACTTGATGACTTGCAAAATAAATATAACGAATGCATAAATGGTCTGCGCCAATGGTTTTCTTCCATTAGTTTGAAACTGGGTGACCACAAAACAGTGGTATTGCTCGAAGCACCAGGATAATTGAGGAAAAAATAACTCTCACTATAGGCGAGGGCGTGATTACTTCACAACCACAGTTCGAGTATTTAGGGTATTATTGGACACCAAACTGAAATACAAGCAGCACTTGGCAAACATAGCAAATAAAGCAAATAAGATTTATAATGCCCTATCATGAATGATGGCAAATAGAGGCTTTGTTCGCTCCAGTCGCCGACTTCGAATCGCAAAAGCGATGAGCTCAGTTATACTGTATGCAGCTCCAGTTTGGAAACAGGCACTAAACATAATTGCGGTGCATAGACTCACAGCGATAAGAGTGTCAAGTGCTTTCCGAACTATTTCCAGCAGAGCAGCTGAAGTACTAGCTAGTTTGCCGCCCATTGACATCCAAGGAGACGAAATCCAAAAGAGAGAAGAGAGGAAGAAGATCATAAGTATATGGCAGCAACGGGCAAACCTCAACTTAAGGACGGTAGACCCACAGACTTATACCTGATATCCATACGTGGCTAAGTAGACAACATGAGGACCTGTATTTCTACCTCACCCAAATATTAAGTGGGCATGGGTGCTTCAGAGGCTACCTACATATATAAATTGCAAAATGACGTCAGTCCGTATTGTTCGATGTGTACAGAGTTAATAGAAGACTCTGAACACGACTTTTTCCATTGTTCTCGGTTTCTAAAAATAAGGGAAAAGTTAGAAACAGCACTAGGTGGTAGTTTAATGGCGTATAGTTTGACTGCACTTATGTGTCAGTCCTTTGAGAAGTGGAAAGCTGTTCGCGAAGTGGCAACTTCCATCATGACAATATTAAGACAGGAAGCGGAGTAGGCGCCAGTCCATTCATGGTGGGAGACGTAAAATGTCTTGTCACTCCCATGAAGTAATACCTTATCTGGTCGAACACATACCGATCGAACAAACATGTGTGTCATGTATGGCCACTTTTACCGACACAGTTACATACAACATGAGTTCGTCAGTGTACAGACGTCGCAACATATCACATACATACTTTTAGAGTTAAAAGCATTTATTACTCCAATGGTATCCAATGACTCTTATATGAAATACAATAACACTTTGAAATTTTTAATTTGTAAAATGAAAGTTCTTTATTAATATATGAGTAAAAACACGTCAAGTGGACCCCTCATTTTCCACTTGATCATCGAATTTGAATGTGAGTATTTTTTCATAAAGTAGTCACCATGAACAAATAATCCCCAAAACAGTTTTTTTTTAATTTTAGTTTTTACAACAATTTTTTTTTTTAATTGAAAATTTTTACTACTTTTGTTTTTTAAATTAATAATTAAAAAACTATTGGTGATTTTTTGATAAAATTTTCAGGTGTTATAGTTTATTACTTTTACTTTCAGAAAATATGCATGAATTTTAATTATTTTTATTATTTCATATTGTTTATTAACTTTTAAATTAACAAATGAACATTTTAATGACTTCTCCCTCAAAAAATAAAATTTTTTTCATTCAGTATTTTGCAATTAACATTTAAGTAACGAAATCCGCGAAAAAATTTGACTGATCGCAATTAGATTAAGCAAAAAAAAATTTTTAAGACAGGCGGTCAGCGCTGCCGGTATAGCGCTCTGCCGCGTATCATTGACTTACCTTTAGATTTACTCCGTAAATATAAGTAAGGAATAATAGTTAATGTTTTAATTAAAAATATCGTTATTTTATGGTGTATATTTTTTAATAAATCAAAAAACAAAGTTAAATAATTTTTAAGTTAATTTTATGACTCATACTTATTGCTTTATTTCTTTTTTTTTAACTTTATTGGTACCGATTTTAAGGGCTTTGGAGAAGATTTTGGACTCGAGTGATCTATTATTAACAGCTTTGTAATGGTGATATTGGCGTGTATTTTTTACAGTTACACATGAGTCATGACGAGATTTGAACTTCTTTTAATGGAAAAATAAAACTTTTTTCATTCAGTATTTTGCAATTAACATTTAAGTAACGAAATCCGCGAAAAAATTTGACTGATCGCAATTAGATTAAGCAAAAAAAAAATTTTAAGACAGGCGGTCAGCGCTGCCGGTATAGCGCTCTGCCGCGTATCATTGACTTACCTTTAGATTTACTCCGTAAATATAAGTAAGGAATAATAGTTAATGTTTTAATTAAAAATATCGTTATTTTATGGTGTATATTTTTTAATAAATCAAAAAACAAAGTTAAATAATTTTTAAGTTAATTTTATGACTCATACTTATTGCTTTATTTCTTTTTTTTCAACTTTATTGGTACCGATTTTAAGGGCTTTGGAGAAGACTTTGGACTCGAGTGATCTATTATTAACAGCTTTGTAATGGTGATATTGGCGTGTATTTTTTACAGTTACACATGGGTCATGACGAGATTTGAACTTCTTTTAATGGAAGTCGTGGTCTTTTTGGTAGCAAAAAGCAAAGTTAATTTTTTTACATGCATTCTTACCCCATTCAAATAATGAAGTTGCATTGGTTATATGATTATCGCTTTCCCGTTGAAGACTTGCACGAAAAGCTTGCCTTTTAACCCTGGACGGTCATCCTTTTTTTTTTTTTGTACATTAACGTCATCCTTCGTCAATATGACGACGACTTATTTCAAATCCATTTTCAGTAGGGTGTGAGTCAAAATAATGAACGCGTTTTATTTTTTTTTTTATTTATTTATTTAATTATTAATAAATACAAGTCAAAAATAAAGAGGAAAACTTATATCGCTGTACGAAAGCGGAGATCAACACGAACAATTAAAAACATATTTACAATGAAAATAAAATAGTTCGTAGTCATTTTGACGAAGGATGACCGTCCAGGCTTAAAACTTCCTGCCAAACCATCACATGCCCCTTTCCCGTGAGAAGTCGCAAAAAAAATTCCATTCCGCATTCACTTTAAAGCCATTTTTATGATTTATTAAATTCCCGAAATTATATTTATTTTTGTACTGAGAAGCAGCTCCGTCCGAAAAGTAGGCAATTTTTTTTATCTTATCTGCTCCAAACCTATTTTTTAGAAATTCAATAAGTTTAAAATTAATTGACATCGAAACTCTCTTGATTTTGATCGGAGGTTCACCAATTTCCGTTAATAATTTATTAACCTTATCAATTTTTAATTTGTTGTCTACCGGTTTGCATTGAAAAGTGGGATCATTTTCGTCGTCATCTTCGATCACATCATTCGACTCTTCAGGATTGTTGACTTCAGGACATGCATTCACCGATAATTCACCAAGAATTTCAAGTTTTCGACCAAAATAAATTGTCCGTTCACATGAATTGCACATATAATTGCCAATAAAATCTTTGAAGGATGATGGAGGAGGAGTCATGTGTAGAAGTTCACGCAAGTGAGGAAAGTTTTCTGATCGCCATTCACTTGGGAGTGGCCAGAAACGATTCTTTTACATATGACTCAAGCAGCTCACGACTTCCGGTCTTTGACCAAGTATCCTCTGGGTAGCCTAAGAACATCCGTTTGAAGGCGAGCTAAAGTGAGAAGGCGAAACACCCCTGCATAGGGTTGTGCGCTGGGTTTGGGACCCGCCACTTAAAAAAACACCCCCAATGAAAAATCATAAACAGCCTCGGATAAGTGACCCCCCTTCTGATGACGACCATGGCAAACGAATTAAGGACTATGATTTGAGGGCATGCACCTGGAATGTCCGGTCCCTTAATTGGGAAGGTGCCGCTGCCCAGCTGGTAGATGTCCTCGGAAAGATAAAGGCTGACATCACCGCCGTCCAAGAAATGCGATGGACGGGACAAGGACAGAGACGAGTAGGTCCTTGTGACATTTACTACAGTGGCCATATAAAGGAGCGCAAGTTTGGTGTTGGATTCGTGGTGGGAGAGAGACTCCGTCGCCGAGTACTATCATTCACCCCGGAGAATGAACGTCTAGCCACAATCCGCATCAAAGCGAGGTTCTTCAACATATCGCTGATTTGCGCCCACGCCCCGACGGAAGAGAAGGACGATATGACCAAAGATGCCTTTTATGAGTGCTTGGAGCGCACTTATGAGAGATGCCCCCACCACGATGTCAAAAGCGTGCTTGGCGACTTCAATGCCAGGGTGGGCAAAGAAGGTATTTTTGGCACTAAGGTCGGTAAATTCACCCTCTACGAGGAAACATCCACAAATGGGCTGAGGCTGATCGACTTCGCCGGGGCTCGAAATATGGTTATCTGTAGTACTAGATTCCAGCACAAGAAAATACTTCAAGCTACCTGGCTGTCTCCTGATCGAAAAACCACCAACCAGATCGATCATGTTGTGATAGACGGAAGACACGTCTCCAGTGTTTTAGATGTGCGTGCGCTCCGAGGTCCTAACATCGACTCGGACCACTATATTGTTGCAGCCAAAATTCGCACCCACCTCTATGCAGCAAAAAACGCACGCCAACAAACACAAGGATGGTTCGACGTCGAGAAGCTGCAATCACAACAGACAGCCGAACGTTTTTCTACTCGGCTTGCACTCCTGCTCTCTGAGAGCACTCGTCAACAACTCGGTGTAAGGGAACTGTGAGACGGCATTTCAAACTCCTTACGTACAGCTGCAACCGAAACCATTGGTTTTCGGAAAGTGCAAAAGAACAGCTGGTACGACGAGGAGTGCCGTGTCGCAGCGGAGAGAAAACAGGCTGCCTACCTCGCAACGTTACGATCGACCACAACACGTGCGGGATGGGATAGATACCGATAGTTAAAGAGGGAAGCGAGACGCATTTGCAGAAAGAAAAAGAAAGAGGCCGAAATGCGTGAGTATGAAGAGCATGATAAACTGGCCGACAGGGGTAATGCTCGAAAATTCTACGAAAAGATGCGGCGGCTTACAGAAGGTTTCAAGACCGGAGCATACTCTTGTAGAACCCCCCAAGGTGATCTAGCCACCGATGCCCAAAGCATACTTAAATTATGGAGGGAACACTTCTCCAGCCTGCTGAATGGCAGTGAACGGACAACACCAGGAGAAAGCGAACCCGATACCCCAATCGATGACGATGGAGCAGACGTTCCATTGCCCGACCATGAAGAAGTTCGAATAGCAATTGCCCACCTGAAAAACAACAAAGCGGCAGGGGCCGATGGATTGCCGGCCGAGCTATTCAAACACGGCGGCGAAGAGCTGATAAGGTGCATGCATCAGCTGCTTTGCAAAATATGGTCGGACGAAAGTATGCCCAACGATTGGAATTTAAGTGTGCTATGCCCAATCCACAAAAAAGGAGACCCCACAATCTGCGCCAACTACCGTGGGATTAGCCTCCTCAACATCGCATATAAGGTTCTGTCGAACGTATTGTGTGAAAGATTAAAGCCCACCGTCAACAAACTGATTGGACCTTATCAGTGCGGCTTTAGACCTGGTAAATCAACAACTGACCAGACATTCACCATGCGCCAAATCTTGGAAAAGACCCGTGAAAGGAGAATCGACACACACCACCTCTTCGTCGATTTCAAAGCTGCTTTCGACAGCACGAAAAGGAGCTGCCTTTATGCCGCGATGTCTGAATTTGGTATCCCCGCAAAACTAATACGGCTGTGCAAGCTGACGTTGAGCAACACGAAAAGCACCGTCAGAATCGGGAAGGACCTCTCCGAGCCGTTCGATACCAAACGAGGTTTCAGACAAGGCGATTCCTTATCGTGCGACTTTTTCAACCTGCTTCTGGAGAAAATAGTCCGAGCTGCAGAACTCAACAGAGAAGGTACCATCTTCTATAAGAGTGTACAACTGCTGGCGTATGCCGATGATATTGATATCATCGGCCTCAACACCCGCGCCGTTAGTTGTGCTTTCTCCAGACTGGACAAGGAAGCAAAAGAAATGGGTCTGGCAGTGAACGAGGGCAAGACGAAATATCTCTTGTCATCAAACAAACAGTCGTCGCACTCGCGACTTGGCACTCACGTCACTGTTGACAGTCATAACTTTGAAGTTGTAGATAATTTCGTCTATCTTGGAACCAGCGTAAACACCACCAATAATGTCAGCCTAGAAATCCAACGCAGGATAACTCTTGCCAACAGGTGCTACTTCGGACTAAGTAGGCAATTGAGAAGCAAAGTCCTCTCTCGACAAACAAAAACGAAACTCTATAGGTCGCTCATAATTCCCGTCCTGCTATACGGTGCAGAGGCCTGGACGATGTCAACAACGGATGAGTCGACGTTGCGAGTTTTCGAGAGAAAGGTTCTGCGAAAGATTTATGGTCCTTTGCGCGTTGGCCACGGCGAATATCGCATTCGATGGAACGATGAGCTGTACGAGATATACGACGACATTGACATAGTTCAGCGCATTAAAAGACAGCGGCTACGCTGGCTAGGTCATGTTGTCCGGATGGATGAAAACACTCCAGCTCTGAAAGTATTCGACGCAGTACCCGCCGCGGGAAGCAGAGGAAGAGGAAGACCTCCACTCCGTTGGAAGGACCAAGTGGAGAAGGACCTGACCTCGCTTGGAATATCCAATTGGCGCCAAGTAGCGAAGAGAAGAAACGAGTGGCGCGCTGTTGTTGACTCGGCTATAATCGCGTAAGCGGTGTCTACGCCAGTAAAGAAGAAGAAGAAAATCTTTGAAGACATGAGCGCGACTTTTTGTTATTAAAACTAAGTTTTTTATGAGTTTTTTATGATTTTTTTTTGTTAAATGGATTGCAGCATTTATTTACCCGGTTCGTCTTTAACACGTTCTACCCGGAGCATTTTTTGTGTGTTCATATACAGTGCGTGCACGAGAATCCAAGTTGTTCGTTCAACGGAATTCTTCTACTGCGAAATATGAACGCAAAACCAACTTGTTCGTTCGCGGAATTATGTATGTCTCTTTCTAGTATGGTTTTTGAACTAAAAGTATAAACATTTGTGTACCACCGGTTTTTTTTTAAATTGACAATATACTTAGGAAAACTAATATAATTACGACTCGTAAAGATTTTTAAAAACAATAAATAAAATAAATAGCAAAATACTGCTAGGACTTACTATACTTGTTTTTTATTTATAAAAAATATATGATTTATTATCTCTGGCATTTGTTTAAATAAAATTAACTATAAAATAACGAAATTTTTAATTAAAACATTAACTATTACTCCTTACTTATAATTACGGAGTATATCTAAATCAATGATACGCGGCAGAGCGCTATATCGGCAGCGCTGACCGCCCGGCTTAAACATTTTTTTTTGCTTAATCTAATTGCGATCAGTCAAATTTTTTCGCAGCTTTCGTTACTTGAATGTTTATTGCAAAATACTGAAACAAAAAAATTTTATTTTTTTGAGGGAGAAGTCATTAGAATGTTCATTTGTTTACTTAAAAGTTAATAAACAATATGAAAAAATAAAAATAATTAAAATTGATGCATATTTTCTGAAATTAAAAGTATTAAACTATAACTCCTGAAAATTTTATCAAAAAATCACCAATAGTTTTTTAATTATTAATATGTATTTAAAAAAAAGTTGTAAAAATTTTCAATTAAAAAAAAAATTTTGTTAAAATTAAAATTTAAAAAAACTGTTTGGGAGATTATTTGTTCATGGTGACTACTTTATGAAAAAATACTCATATTCAAATTCGATGATCAAGTGGAAAATGAGGGGTCCACTTGACGTGTTTTCACTCATTATAAAATATATTAGCGTTATGTAGCGTCAGAAGTTGCTGGAATAATAACTGTTCAGTGGCATAAGACTTATAGCTGCAATTCAGCTCAACAGCTGGCGGAGTTGCCACCTACACTCTCTGAACTACCTTTCATCCTTAAAAAAATTGTTTCTGTGAATTGAAAATATTATGCAAAAGTTTAATTATTGTTTATTGCAGAAATTGTATACTTTACTAACCGTTGATGTAGCAAAATCCATGAAATTTAGTCGTCATAATGATTGATGAACTTTACGAATTAGTACCTTGCATTCGCACCTTGAAATTTCTTCGCTGTTATCTGAAAAGAGAACAACCTCGGTTAGATAATACTTAAATAATGCTTAAAAAAATAGCTAAACAATGCGTTCTCCTTGTATTGATGAATACTTATAAAACAATAAAAAAAATTATTTCAAAAGCAAAGCTTTCCGTCTTATTTTCCATATTACCAACTTTTGAAGCCAATTCTTGTAATTGGGTGAAAATAGTTTTTAATACGTTAAAAACCTCTGAAAAAGGTATAAGGTAAAAGGTAACATAACAAAGTACACATTTTTAAGGAATACAGGTACATTGTAGAAATGTGTTGGACTACCGACTCTATCTACAGGCAAATTGTTAATTTGTATCTTAGATAAGCAAGCCTCTGAGCTGCAGCAACTAGAAATACTAAATTTCTTCCTCTTTAAGGGGTTATTTTAGTCTAAAGGCTCGAACTAAACTAGATATTTTTACTATCCGTTTTTTTATCATTTGTTTATTAAACTTAGAAGAGCACACAAAATAAATTTCAAAAAAAAAATATAATAAAATTGTTTCATCGAGTTATGCGTCCTTGAAGAAAAGGGGGGAAGGGGGGGGGGGGGGTTGGAAAGAGGTCGTGTCCTAATCGCCATTTCTACCCTTGTCGTCATCTGAAAAATAAAACAATGACAGATTCTTAATGAGTACGTATGTCGCTATGTCATGAAGCAGCAAAACTAAAAACAAAAAATTTGTTTCATAAAATGGCGGCTACTCAAAAGAAAAGTCCATTTTCTCATTAATTTTTCGATTTTGTTGATTTTTTTTTTAAATATTATAAATTTGTGATTGTGTTTTGATGTTGTGGCTATCGCATCAAAAAAAGGAGTTTTGAAAAAAACGCGTTTAAAGTTTTACGTTATACGATATTCGCTCAACCGGTCTAGTTGCCACGTCACTAAAATGTCTATAACTTTGAAAAGAATTTAAGTTTTGTAAAAAACCTTTTAGGGAGATATTTTTTAATATCAAAACGATCGAATTATGAAAAAAATGTCGATTTTTTCGAATTTCTAGACTAGAATACCCCCCTTAATGTCAATTGCTTTACAATAACAAATGCATAAAAATAAATTGATAGCGAAAACGACAATTTCGTATGTACTTTTTACAGAAGTCGAAGACGTTGTTGGACATTCCTCCAAATAAATTTCATAGAATAGCGCAGGTGAATCTATCTGATTGAAAAATAAAAGTTTAACAACATCAAATTTCACTTTAAAAAATTTAACATAATAAAATAAAATGCCGTCGGGAAAATACAATAGTTACTTATAATAGTGAATAACACTAAAATTTGTTAGCGGGAAAGTTATCTAGAGGATCATGTTGCTTAGTACAGTCAGTTAAATGTAGTAAACCTTGTATATACCTACATTTCTAAATCAATGAATTCTTCCAAGATTTGTTGGGCAACATTGGCTTCAGTGCTATACGACTTTTTGCATGCAAGTAGCCTTATACTTACGTGCAATAAGAGGAAATGGTATAAATAGTCACCACCAATGCAATCCTTTAGGACAAATATACCTATATACAATAATAACTGCCTAATCTCTATCGCTTTCTAATTGCTAATTTCATCTAAACTTCTATATATTCGACCAAACTCTGAAGGAACTAAATTGGAGTTAAATGTTATTTTTTCCTTAACTTTGCTCACGATTATATTATTTTTTTTTATAGATAGGGGTTAAAAGAAATTAGGAAACCATTTTGAAATTTTCTGACTCTAAAATATTTTCTCTAAATTTAAAATGATTAATATGAAGTGATCTGTCATTTCTATTTTTAAAATCTGGTCAGTCTTTAAACGTTTTATTTGTTTTGAAAAACAAACTGTTCTTTCTTTGTAGTCCCCCACTTTATCAAATTTCGAAAACTAAGCAAATTGAATGTCAAATTTCTTCTTTACATAATAAGCATCAACCTGAAAGCCATTTTTTTAATAATTTAATTCTTCGCAAAATTTTTTCAAAAAATCATTTACGTTCCAAGCTTTTTTTGTTTCATAAAAGCATGCAATTGAAATTCGTTTGGAAAATCAATTACGGATGCTAGAATAGGCCACAATACTCAATTCGAATTTTTTAGGTGATCTATTCCCACATCTATGTTATTTTTAATTTCAAGTTAATAAAATGGATTTTCTCAAAACAATTTTGAATTCCTCTTTATAAAAGAGTTCCTCTTGGAATCGTTTGAATATTTATATTTTTCGGCTGATACCTAGATGACTTTTAGACGTCAAAGGCTAATCTGTGCAATCTATGGGTTCGAGTTGAACAATAAATACCGCAATATTGCAACAAATTTCGCAACGTTTGCAGAAGATCGGTTACTGTAATATGAGATACCCTATTTCTCAAAGCCCAAGCTTTTAATTCTGAACTAAATGTATTATTTTCTTTCACAAATTTAAATGCACCAAAATTAAAAGAAATTACAAGCTCATCATGGTCATCGTGGTCATGTCGTCCGAATGGACGAAAAGACTCCAGCTCTGAAAGGAGGTGCAGATGAAGGAAGACCTCCACTGGAAAGACCAGGTGGGGAAGGACCTGGTTTCATTTGGAATCTCCAATTGACGACACAACCAAAAAAGGAGAAAAGGCTTGTCAGCTGTTGTTAATTCCAAATATTCTTGTCTTCCAATAGTTCAATATTTAATACGCAATAAAATTGATATTTTAAATAATTTTTCACAAATATGCACAAGAAAAATAAAAAAAATTCCACAATTCTTTTCACAACGAGTTGTAATCGAAATTTTTTTCTTTGAATTCAATTTCTCACAACGACTGTACGCTTTCGCATCCAACGCTTTCAATAAACGGTGACAGCTAAAAAAATTAGTTTTTCTTCTTTTGTTTTATTTTTGCTTAACATCTGTTGAGTGAAGAACTTATAATTTAAATTTGTGTACAAGTATACATACAAATCAGGATGGCGAGAAGAGTGGAATACCGTGTTACTGTCTGAGACTCCTTGTACGCGTTAACTTGAGTAAAAATAAATATGTCTTGAAGAAACTGGGAATACGTATTCTTTAACATTACTTTACATACTATACGAATTTATTGCTAGGTGTTTGTGAATTTGGAAACAAATTGTTTATATTATTTGTGTATTCTCGCACCATGTTGCAATAGAGTATAATAGTTTTATTCACCCAACGGTTGTTTGACACACCCACAACTTTTTTGAGATCGAGATTCTTCTTCTTCTTTACTCGCTTACACGATTATAGCAGTGTCAACAACAGCGCATCAGTCGTTTCCTCTCTTCGCTACTTGGCGCCAATTGGATATTCCGAAGCGAAACCAGGTCATTCTCCACTTGGTCCTTCCAACGGAGTGGAGGTCTTCCTCTTCCTCTGCTTCCTCCGGCGGGTACTGCGTCGAATACTTTCAGAGCTGGTATGTTTTCGTCCATCCGGACAACATGACCTAGCCAGCGTAGCCGCTGTCTTTTAATTCGCTGCACTATGTCAATGTCGTCGTATATCTCGTACAGCTCATCGTTCCATCGAATGCGATATTCGCCATGGCCAACGCGCAAAGGACCATAAATCTTTCGCAGAACCTTTCTCTCGAAAACTCGTAACGTCGACTCATCGGTAGTTGTCATCGTCCAAGCCTCTGCACCATATAGCAGGACGGGAATTACGAGCGACTTATAGAGTTTGGCTTATGTTCGTCGAGAGAAGATTTTACTCTCCAATTGCCTACTCAGTCCAAAGTAGCACCTGTTGGCAAGAGTAATCCTGCGTTGGATTTCCAGGCTGACATTGTTGGTGGTGTTTACGCTGGTTCCAAGGTAGACGAAATTATCTACAACTTCAAAGTTATGACTGTCAACAGTGACGTGGGAGCCAAGTAGCGGGTGCGACGACTGTTTGTTTGATGACAGGAGATATTTCGTCTTGCCCTCGTTCACTGCCAGACCCATTTGCGTTGCTTCCTTGTTAAGTCTGGAGAAAGAAGAACTAACGGCGCGGGTGTTGAGGCCGATGATATCAATATCATCGGCATACGCCAGCAGTTGTACACTCTTATAAAAGATTGTACCTGCTCGATTCAGTTCTGCAGCTCGAATAATTTTCTCCAGCAGCAGATTGAAAAAGTCGCACGATAGGGAGTCGCCTTGTCTGAAACCTCGTTTTGTATCGAACGGCTCGAAGAGGTCCTTCCCGATCCTGACGTAGCTTTGGGTGTTGCTCAACGTCAGTTTACTCAGCCGTATTAGTTTTGCGGGGATACCAAATTCAGACATCGCGGCATAGAGGCAGCTCCTTTTCGTGCTGTCGAAAGCAGCTTTGAAATCGACGAAGAGGTGGTGTGTGTCGATTCTCCTTTCACGGGTCTTTTCCAAGATTTGGCGCATGGTGAATGTCTGGTCGATTGTTGATTTGCCAGGTCTAAAGCCACACTGATAAGGTCCAATCAGTTTGTTGACGGTGGGCTTTAATCTTTCACACCATTACGCTCGATAGAACCATATATGCGATGTTGAGGAGGCTAATCCCACGGTAGTTGGCGCAGATTTTGGGGTCTCCTTTTTTATGGATTGGGCATAGCACACTTAAATTCCAATCTTTGGGCATGCTTTCGTCCGACCATATTTTGCAAAGAAGCTGGTGCATGCTCCTTACCAATTCTTCGCCGCCGTGTTTGAATAGCTCGGCCGGCAATCCGTCGGCCCCTGCCGCTTTGTTGTTCTTCAGGCGGGCAATTGCTATTCGAACCTTTTCATGGTCGGACAATGGAACGTCTGCTCCATCGTCATCGATTAGGGAACCGGATTCGCCTTCTCCTTGCGTTGTACGTTCACTGCCAGTCAGCAGGCTGGAGAAGTGTTCCCTCCATAATTTAAGTATGCTCTGGGCATCGTTGACTAGATCACCTTTGGGGGTTCTACAAGAGTATGCTCCGGTCTTGAAAGCTTCTGTAAGCCGCCGCATTTTTTCGTAGAATTTTCGAGCATTACCCATGTCGGCCAGTTTATCATGCTCTTCATACTCACGCATTTCGGCCTCTTTCTTTTTCTTTCTGCAAATGCGTCTCGCTTCCCTCTTTAACTCTCGCTATCTATCCCATCCCGCACGTGTCGTGGTCGATCGCAACGTTGCGAGGTAGGCAGCCTGTTTTTTCTCCGCTGCGACACGGCACTCCTCGTCGTACCAGCTGTTCTTTTGCACTTTCCGAAAACCAATGGTTTCAACTGCAGCTGTACGTAAATGAGTTTGAAATGCCGTCCCACAGTTCCCTTATAATGAGTTGTTGACGAGTGCTCTCAGAGAGCAAGAGTGCAAGCCGAGTAGAAAATTGTTCGGCTGTCTGTTGTGATTGCAGCTTCCTTGAGTTTGTTGACGTACGTTTTTTGCTGCCCAGAGGCGGGTGCGAATCTTGGCTGCAACAAGATAGTGGTCCGAGTCGATGTTAGGACCTCGGAGCGTACGCACGTCTAGAACACTGGAGACGTGTCTTCCATCTATCACAACATGTTCGATCTGGTTGGTGGTTTTTCGATCCGGAGACAGCCAGGTAGCCTGAAGTATTTTCTTGTGCTGGAATCTAGTAGCACAGATAACCATATTTCGGGCCCCGGCGAAGTCGATCAGCCGCAACCCGTTTGGGGATGTTTCCTCGTGGAGGCTGAATTTACCGACCGTCGTACCAAAGATACCTTCTTTGCCCACCCTGGCGTTAAGATCGCCAGTCACGATTTTGACATCGTGGCGGGGGCAGCGCTCATAGGTGTGCTCCAAGCGCTCATAGAAGGCATGTTTGGTCCCATCGTCCTTCTCTTCCGTCGGGGTGTTGGCGCAAGTCAGCGATATGTTGAAGAACCTCGCTTTTATGCGTATTGTGGCTAGACGTTTATTCTCCGGAGTGAATTTTAGTACTCGGCGACGGAGTCTCTCTCCCAAAACGAATCCCACACCAAACTTGCGCTTCTTTATATGGCCACTGTAGTAAAAGCCCCAAGGACCTACTTGTCTTTGTCCTTGTCCCGTCCATCGCATTTCCTGGACGGCGGTGATGTCAGCCTTTATTTTCACGAGGACATCAACCAGCTGGGCAGCGGCACCTTCCCAATTAAGGGACCGGACATTCCAGGTGCATGCCCTCAATTCGTAGTCCTTATTTCGTTTGCCATGGTCTTCATCAAAAGGGGGGTCTCTCATCCGAGGCTGTTGTTTATTTTTCATTGGAGGTGTTTTTTACATGGCGGGTCCCAAACCCAGCGCACAACCCTATGCAGGGAATGTTTCGCCTTCTCACTTTAGCTCGCCTTCAAACGGATGTTCTTAGGCTACCCAGAGGATACTTGGTCAAAGACCGGAAGTCGTGAGCTGCTTGAGTCATATGTAAAAGAATCGTTTCTGGCCACTCCCAAGTGAATGGCGATCAGAAAACTTTCCTCACTTGCGTGAACTTCTACACATGACTCCATCCTCCATCGAGATTATAGAGATATATTTATATACATAGGTATGTATTTAGAGGAATATTGTACCACATCCTGTGGTACTGAATTTGTAGGGCGTTTTGATTATTTTTTCGTTTTGAGAAATTTTGGAAGAGAATGTTCGAGAAATTTCTAAGATGGACAGGTTTCCATGAATCTTTTTGCTTCTCGCCTTGTACATTTCCTTGATTTTAAGTTTTTTTTTTCTTTTACCGCCCAGCTCCTATTATAATTAACGACGTAAAAGATTTTAATAAATTACGTTTTAATATTACAGATCTTAAAGAAAAACTTTTTAATAAAGCTTTTGAGCAACGGCGCCCACAAACTTAATGTCTTCGATGCAAACAATTATCGCACAATAACAAAATACTTATCTAATGAAAATATACCTTGGTTTAGCTACGAGAGTATACATAATAGGCCAATAAAGGTAATGGTAAAAAATTTACATCACTCATGCGACACACAATCCATTCTAAATGATCTAAAATTTCAAGGTTTTAATGTCATAAATGCAATTAATAAGCTTAAATGGAAGACTAAAGAACCGCTAGATATATTTTTAGTATTATTTGATGCTACCGAAGACATTAAGAAAATTTACCAGATCAAAACCATTCTTAGTACCGTTGTCAAAGTTGAGCCTATTAAAGCATCTAAATTAATTCCAGAGTGCAAAAACTGTCAAGCTTTTGGACATACAAAAAACTTCTGTGGTAAGCCACCGAGGTGTGTGAAATGTGGAGGCAAATATCCTACTATTGAATGCAGAAAAGCTGAAAAAGACCCTGTTAAATGTTGTAATTGCAGGGATTCTTATCCTGCAAGCTAACGTCGCAAAAGAACTACAAAAACTGAGAGATAAAAAGAATGATAATACAGTTGAGGAGAATGCCTATGCTACGACGAACAAACCCGTTGTGAACACAGGAGAAGTAAAATCCCTGCCTTCCGTTTCTAAAGTTACATTTGCGCAAATGGCTAAACAAGGCCATAGAAAGACAATTAAAAAAAATAGTCCGTCATCCCAAATTTTGTATAAACTAAATGAGCAAGAAAAACTATTTAAGTCCTTTAATCAGCGGGTCAACGCTCTTGAGTACCATATACAATTTATTGATAAACAGTAACTCTTTGAGAATTATACTATGGAACGCTAATGGTCTTTCCAAAAGTAAAAATGAATTAGAAGTTATTCTACACGATAGAAATATTGATATACATATGTCTATTATCTGAAACGAATTTCATTAACCATTCATTTTTTAAATTTAAAAATTACGAATAATATCACACACCACACCCGGCAAACTCAGCACGAGGAGGGAGTGCTATAATTATCAAAAGCAATATTGAACACTGCGAGGAAGATCCGATTAAGACGGAAGAAATTCAAGCTATAACAATTTCAGTTAAATTGCGCAATCACCCATTGTATCTTATTGCTCTGTATAGTCCACCTAGACGTAACATATAACTAGAACAGTGGTCGGCATTTCTTAGCACAATTGTGCAAACTAACTTCTCACGTACGCTTACGCTCTATCGTTCAGTCGTTGTCGAGCCAGCAACGAATTAACATCACGCAAGACTATAGCGCAAAACCAAATATGCCCTGCGAGAAATATTTTGATTCGAAATGCCTTTGGTGCAATGCAATGCCTTTTATGTTCCAAGTCTTTTAAAGATAATAGGGAATATATCCTTAAAAGTCATTTTGTTTTATATATTATATTTTAAATTTTGCCTACAAAATTTGCTTAATTTTAATTCCAATTTCTCACTGGGCTATTTTTTTTTCGTGCTCACCAACACAGTGACAGATCCTCTCATGCCGACCACTGAACTAGAAACGTATATGAATTTATTAAAAAAAATATGACGGAGGGTACATCATTGGTGGCGACTTTAACTCAAAACACACTCATTGGGGATCTATACAAGCAGTTCATTCAATATTGTTTCTACAGGAAGACCCACTTATTGACCTGAAGATAGACGGAAATTGCCAGACCTTCTTGACTTCTTTATAATTAATAAACTACCGAAACTCAATTTATGTATTAAAGATTGCTCAGACCTAAGCTCTGACTATTCCCCTGTGATACTAACTCTGTATGAAAAGCCATTTATTTCGGCCGCCAAGCCAACGTTATGTAATAAACACACTAATTGGTATAAATTTAAAAATATAGTGAATAAAGGCAACCCAAAGCTTAAGTACATATCGACTGGTATTGAGTTGGACTGTGAGGCTGAAAATTTCACTAAAATAATTCAAAACGCTGCGTGGAAGAAAGTATCCATAAAAAGCGCAAGCTTCGACGGAGATGTCAGCAAACTAGGTCCTCTGCTCTCAAAACTGAGCTTAATAAATGTACAGTGAAACTAAGAAAACAAATTAAACAGTTTAAAAATTATTCCTTCAAAACTTATCTGTCTAAACTCACAGCTGATAAGTCCACCGACTATTCACTCTGGAAAGCTGCAAGAAATATTAATAAGCAAATAAAACTTGTAGCACCTTTAAAACTAAACGAAACTGCATGGGCCAAAAAGAATGAACAGAAAGCTGCCGTATTTGCAAATCATTTGAGAAACATATTTACGCCTAACGATAGGTATGATATAAACTGTGAAAATCATTGGTTGGATCCACACATCAGTATTTCTCCAGTTACTAAACATAAGAAACATAAGACTCAAAAAAGCACTTGGGTCCGATTTAATAACTGGAGAAATATTACGCAATTTACCAAAGAATTGTATAAAAAAACTTGTAAACATTATAAACAGTTCTTAATGCCTAAGAAACGTCCTATCGCTTTGGAAAGTATCTGAAGTCGTAATGATACCCAAGCCGGGCAAGCCAGTACACGTTGTTACATCATATAGACCAATTTCGCTGCTGCCAGCCTTATCTAAAATCTTTGAGAATGTACTCATAAATAGGCTCAAACCAATAATCGCTCATCAAAATTTAATACCAACACATCAATTTGGCTTCCGTGACCACCATTCAACAATTGACCAGGTACACCGAATCGTTAATTTCGTTGAAAATACAATCGATAAAAAGAGCGTTTGTACGGCGGTCTTTTAGGACGTGTCTCAAATTTTGGCATACGGGTCTACTGCTCAAATTTAAATACATGCTACCCAAACAATTTTGTAAATTGATTGCGTCATACCTCAAAGATAGATACTTCCGCATTAAGCAAGAGGATGCATATTCAAACTTGCAACCGATAGAAGTGGTGTTCCCCAGGAAAGCGTGTTTTGGCCAATGCTTTATTTGCTTTTTACCAGTGACCTCCAATCTAATTCTAGTTATTTGACAGCGACATTTGCGGATGACACAGCTTTGTTTGCAGCTGGAGAGACAACTTCAGTATCTAGTCGATGCAAACAACACTTGACGCAATTATTAAGTGGGCATCCAAATGGCGCATAAAATTAAACCACACCAAATCAATTCATGTCGACTTTACCTTGAAAAAGTCGGCATATTGTCCAATTTATTTAAATAACATTCCTATACCACATCATAACAGTGCTAAGTACCTAGGTATCACCTTAGATGCTAAGCTACGTTGGCAAGAAATCCACGCTATCAATTCAAAACAAACTGTTATCATACGATCAAGTTCTAAAGCCAGTTTGGGTCTACGGAGCTCAACTATGGGGTTGCTCAAGTCAAAGCTGTATTGCCAGCATTCAGCGCTTTCAAAGTTAGGTACTAAGAACTTTAGTTAATGCTCCTTGGTGTATTAGATCTGCTGACCTACACCGTGATCTAGGCGTGAATTCAGTCGTAAATGAAATCTCCAAAATAGCAAAGTCTCACGAACTGAGGCTTAAACAGCACGTTAATGAGGAAGCCTCCAGACTCATCGGAACTGATGGGCGAGAAATCCGGTTGAAACGCAAGAAGCCTTCCGACCTAGTAGGACAATAGTAGCAGCAAATGTATTTCTTAACATTTAGCTTTTAAGTATCTCTCCTAATTAATTAGACTAGAAATGTTGTTAGTATTTTATTTTCATATACTATGTACAATGTAAAAAATAATAATAATAATTAAAAAAACTTGTTGGATGAGAGTCAATCAGTAAATGAAAATTCCACCTTTTCCTAAAAACACCTGAAAAACGAATATTCATTCAAATAATATATCCATTGCAGGTACAGACTCAACCTGTCCGCTAAACACTCGAAAAAAGCTCTAAATCCAATAATTCAACTCAATTAGAACATTAAAATTCAACTTCTTTAGAAACAAATATTCTTTTCACGCTAATATCCAACACACAAATTACACATTTATTCCAAAATAATTCCAAAGCAACTCTCAAAACTTCAATTTTCACTTAACACTCAATTATTAAATCTTTTCTCAACACAATGGCAACACAAGTTCTTGGCTCTACAAATGCCATATAAACTGATAGAAGCTTTATAATTACGTTAGTAGCCATGTATATACCTCCAAGTTAAAGTTTTTGTCAATATTAAGAAGCACTTATTTCCATACCAATCATTTTGCTGGGCGATTTTAACTCATGGACTATCACAGACAATCAAAAGGGAATATAAAGAAGACATACTATTAACATCAAATTTGGTAGTCCTCAATGATGGTTCACCTACTCATTTCTCGACTCACCAAAGTTTCACAAATGTGGACGTACTTTTGTTCAGCAAACGTAGCGCCAAAATGATCATAGAAGATTCTAAAATATAATATATCCACGGAAGTGAAGCTTTTCCGATCATAACCACTATTAAAGCTAACTTAATTAATGAAAAAATCAACATCGTTAAAGTTTAACCCAAACAAAGCGGATTGGCCTCAATTTGAAGCTTGCTGCGATGTCACATCCCTCAAGTGACTATGCGGAAGGTCTGCGAAATACGCTTCAACAACCGTTATGACCTTCTCATTTGATGAAAAACGCTTGCCACATACATTTTTTGAGTTCTGGAAACAAATGGAAGTCGCTGGGGGCCAAATCTGGTAGATGCTCCAACAATTCGAACTTTAATTCATGGATTTTAGTTAGAATGCTGTTATGACAGGGTGCATTGTCCTGATGGAAAATGATTTTTTTCTTGTGTAAAGCGGGTATTTTTCACGAATTTTTGGCTTCAACTGGTCCAAAATGTTTAACGGGGGCAAGAAAAAATACTGTTGTTGGTTTGAATGTATAGGAATTTAATTAAACTTCGATATTTTACATTTAAACATTAGATATATTTATAAAAATATGTAAATGCACTCGCTATATGCGAACGTGCGATATGAAATTCCACGGCGAGGAGACAAGATGAGAAAAAGCGACGTGTATGATCTCGATTGAATCAAATGCTAAATGCAGCGCGCAAGATTCATCCGATCGATGTAAATATGCGGAAGGTGATAGGTAGGTAGGTAGGTAGGAGTGCAGCCCTATCGGGCTCAATTAGCACTGATGTGCCATTTTGGTACACTGTTCGTAGAAACCTCCTGTGTCTGCTATTACGTTTCACCTACTCTCTCAAACCATTTTGAGATTTCAATGAAACTACTTATGTCCGATATGCTTTTGGTGGAAATCCATTCAAGATTTGGTGCTTGGTGGATTCCGAGTGCTTTGTGTCGGATCTGTGCTAGAGCTGGGCATTCGCAGAGAAAGTGGAAGATTGTTTCCTTGTTCCCTGCTACTCCGCAGCCACGGCAGATGTCGTTGTGGGGCATAACCATTTTGGACGCATGTGCCCCAATTGGCCAGTGCCCCGTTATGGTAGCTGTTATTCTGTAAATACTTCTTCTTGACCTATTTAATAAGTCGTTGGTTCTTTTCCTGTCATATGTTGGCCATAATTGTTTTGTTATGACTCATTTTGTAATGTTTTTCCATCTGTTATTTGCAACTTGTTGAAATTGTCTATTGATCTCTCCTTTGATCGATCCTAGCGGGCTCGGTATTAGCACCGCCTCGGATTCGTTGAGGAAAGCTCCCGCCTTTGCCAACTCATCTGCTTTTTCGTAACCGAAAATGTTCCTGTGGCCGGGAACCTAGATCAAGTTTAGTTGGAGCTTGTCTTTTATTGAGCTTAGTGCTCTCTTGCAGTTTTGAACTATACTGGAATTTGTCAGGGGTGAAGACAGTGCCAGGAGGGCCGCCTGGCTATCCGTAAATATATTTGCTTTATGTATATTCTCGTGGTTTTCTAATAGAACTTCGCAAGCTTTTTCTATTCCTAGTACTTCTGCTTGAAAGATGCTAGCCGAGTTCGGTAGACGTATAGAGAGAGATATGCCCATATCATCGGAGAATACCCCCGTGCCCACTCCGCAGTCCATTTTGAACCCGTCGGTATAGACTGAGGTGGTATTCTCCTCTGCTATTGGACCTCTTCTCCATTCTCGTCTAGATGGTATCTTCACCTGGAAGTGTCTATTGAAATACAGCTTTGGGAGAATGTGGTCTGATTTATTAATAGTGAGCTTGTTTAGAATTACACTATGTCCGTAGTTCTGCTGATTCCAACCTCCCAATTCTTTTATTCTTATCGCCGCAATAGCAGCTGTTTTTTGAATAAAAATGTCCATTGGTAGTTGATGCAGGATCACATTGAGCGCATCAGTCGGACATGACCTGATTGCGCCCGTAACACCCGCACATGCTGCTCTTTGTATTCCATTTAATTTTCTAATGTTGTATTGTTTGTTTGGCGCTGGCCACCATACCAGAGCTCCATATGTAAGTATGGGTCTTATGACCGCCGTGTACATCCACATGATTATACTTGGTTTGAGGCCCCACTTCTTGTTGACGATTTTCTTACAAGTATAATAGACGATGTATGCTTTGTTTATTCTTTTTTCTATGTTTATTTTCCAGGACAGTTTGGTGTCAATCACAATCCCCAAGTATTTAGCTGTTGGGGATAGGGTGAGTGATGTGCCGTTTAGTACCGGAAGTTGAACCTGAGGTATTTTGGTTCTGCCTGTGAATAGCATTAGTTCTGTCTTGTTCGGGTTAACTCCTAGACCATTGCTTTTAGCCCATAGGATTAACCTAAGAAGTTCCATAATCTCGCTGACTGTTGAAGGAAGCAGACCTGATACCAACAACACTATTTCGTCTGCATACGCTATTGCCTTCACTCCTGCACCGTTTGGTTGGAGGAGTATTTCGTTCAGCGCTACAACCCATAGAAGCGGAGAGAGGACCCCCCCTTGAGGCGTCCCTCTACTCACATAACTTGTTTGTGTTGCAGCGCCGTTTGAAGCTATAATCTTCCTATTCTCGAGCATCGATAGTATCCATCTGCACACAGTGTCATCTATGCCCCCATGCACCAGAGAATTAATTATCGTATTTACTTTTATGTTATTGAAGGCGCCCTCTATGTCTAGAAAAGCAGCCATGGTGTATTGTTTGTGGTGTAGTGATTTTTCAATCACACTTATCACCTCGTGAAGGGCGGTTTCGGTTGATCGGCCCTTTATGTACGCATGTTGGGACTTCGATAACTTCCCCGCCATTATTATTCTTACGTGTAGATCTATTAGCCTTTCTAGTACCTTCAGCATAAATGAGGTAAGGCTTATAGGTCTAAAATCCCTGGCATTCTCGTGTGTTCTTCTGCCTGGTTTCGTAGGAACACAACTTTGCTCCTTTTCCAACTTCTTGGGATGTAAGATAGTTGAATGCTCGCTTTGTATATATTTTCAAGCCTCACAACCATTGCTTCTATCAGTTTTTGCAGCATTATGGGCATAATCCCGTCAGGACCTGCCGCTTTAAATGGTGCAAAACTATTTATGGCATATTTGATTTTCATTTTGTCTACTATTTGGCATCGATAGTCAGCTGCGTTCACCGGTGGTTCTAGTTGAACCCTCGTTGAAGGTGTTTGCTGACTCCCGGGGAAGTGTGTTGTGATTAGTACCTCCAGGGACTCTTTTGCCGAGGAGGTCCAATCACTTCCCTCTGCCCTAATGTAGGCAGTATTAATATGGTCTTTGGATAGCATTTTACTCAGCCTAGCGGCTTCTCTCTGTGGTGGAGCGCTTTCTCTTCTGTGAATTGCTCTCTCGATTGCTTTCTTCTTGAGGTTGTGATTGCTTCCTTTTCAGGTAGCTTTCATATTCCTCTACAATAGATTTGAGGCGCTTTGTTTCAGCCTCATCAACTGGGGTACCGGCTGCCTGGTCTTAGTCGTGGGACGTACTGGCCATTATTTGATCGCGTAGATATGGCTTTAGAGAAGTCTTCACAATACCGACTTCTAGAGTTTACGTTCGCACGATTTTTAGCTTGTGACCTCCTCTACAAAGTTCGCATGACGTTTGTTTACATTATTCGGATGTGAACAATTGATTTTTAAAAAAGATTCTATTTAAATTATGGTGGCTACTTGCTTGAGGTTTATTGAAGCTTCTATTGAGGTCGTTTTGAATATTTTTCGTTCTGACTAGTTTTTTATCTACCCTTTCTGCAATTTCATATCGGGTAGTAAGAAATTCTTTCATTTGTTGCCACGTTGAGCACTTCTTTCGTGATGAGAGCGATTGCTCCCACAAAAGCAACGATTTTTCTGATAATGCAGCTGGTCATATATTTACCAGAATGGGGTCCCAATTATCTGTGAGAATATTCTGTGTCGATAAAACCGACAAACAATTTGAAACAGTAGATTGAAGCTTTACGAATTCTTCACTTGTTTCTTTCTGAATCTCTGGCAATTTCATTTATATCGTCACTTGTTTGTCGACCAATATTCTCTCGTTTTCGTAACGTGCTTTTAGAGCTTCCCAAGCAAAATTAAAATTTTCGTCATTGAGAGCGAACTGTTTCACTATTACGCCTGCCTGACCTTTGGTTTTGTATCTGAGGTGATACAATTTCTGCGCTTATGATAATTTAAGATGGTTTATGTACACGGTTGTAAACAAGTCCCGGAAGGGCGGCCAGTGTTCATAACCACCGTGAAATATATCTGTGTCGCATACTGGCACTTTAAGGCGAATGCCTGAACTTGTCTCTTGGGTTTGTCTTTGTGGCAGCTCTACTCCCAATTGTGGAGTAGGTGCAATTGATTTGATTAGTTTTAGTTGATCAGAAATCATGGCTTTTGTCTCTTCGTATTAGTCTAAGCAATTTTCGTATTTTGAGCAAGCTGAGGATTTAAAATTTTCTGGCAGATCTGAGTCGTCAGATTCTACGATTGCTTGGAGACGTTTCCAGAAGATGTCAAGATTTTCTTTTTTAATTTCTAATACCGATTCAGAATTATCTTGAATCGGCGAAGATGAGAATCGAGTGCAGTATCGAATTAGACTGTCACTCTCAGAAATATATGTGGTGTATGAAGCATCTTTCACCCTTTTATGTTTTGTAACCCCTTGCTTTGAGCGTGTAGCTTCTGTAAGTGTACACGGACTTTTTTCGTCTCATTTAAAAGATGTATACAATAAATCAAAACGTCTTAGTGAAAAATAGACTTGTAGATGTTTAGGAACAGTGTCGTATATAAAATGATGAATAGAAGACTCTTTCGTATATAAGAGTTTAAAAAAAAAAAATCAATAAAACCAATGGATTTTTGATAAACCGCGATTTCAAAAATATTTTCATATATATATATATATGATTAGACAAAAACTCTTTTAAGTAAATAACAGTTTTGAACGAAATTGATATAAGGATAATGACTTACGTATTTGATAATATGTGTAATCCCGAACTCTTTTAAGTTAAGAATTTTTCAAATGAAATAAATAATTAATCGATTAAATTTTTTTTAATTATTTATTAATGACCAGAAATATGTTATATGTTTTAGTTTTCTATGTATATTTGTTTTATATTTATTTTATGTCCAAATGTCCTATAGGGTATACCTATAGGTGGATCTTTTATTTATTCTGTGCTAATGAGCGCTCGATTTAGAGATCACTGCACTTTTTAAATATGCATGTATGTACATACATATGTAATACACTTTGGTTTTTTACACAATCCTGCTTGTTTTTGTAAGCCAAAAATCAAGGGGTATCGCGGAATATATGCCAATGGGGACTTTGAAGCAATGTGCGTTTAAATACACATATACATATAAATGCACGTGTGTAAATAGTCATATGTTGCAACATTTCTGATGTTATAATTATGTAATTTGTATTTTAAGGTTTCTGTGAATATGTTTTTGCTGTATGTACATATATTAAGAATATATGAGGATAAATATGTTTCTACTAGGTATATATGCGAATATGTATGTATGTCTTTTTTGCAATTCTTGCTTTGTTTTTTATCTTACAATTTTCATTATGTTTGTGCCTTTGCTTACTTCATTTATACAATCCTGCTTATTGTTTTGTTAAACATAAGAGATATGCCGGAAAAATTGCACGATGATACTTGAATGTTGAACTTTGAATACACGAAGGTAAGCTAGTACCCAGGCAATAAAGTAATAAACATATATTGATATATATACGTTATACCAAACTGTGTTCGGTTTTTCCCACAAAAAAAACTCGAAACTGGGACAGTTTGGCAACCGTTTTTTCGCTGTTAAAACGGATTTTGAGATATTTATTTTATATAAACGGTATTTTTTACATACATGTGCGCATTAAATAGATTTAAAGAAATGAAATACGAGGTATGACAATTAAGTAATGAGACTGATTCCATAAAAACCGTATACATATATGAAAATTATTCTACAACTCTGCCATCCCTTTCAAAGTAGTCCCCTTGGGAAGCTATGCAGCGATTCCAGCGCGTTTTCCATGCTTCGTAACATTTCTGGAATGCGCGAGCACCCTCGTCACGGCCACCTGGATGTCCGTAATCGACTCAAAATGGATTTTTTGACCACCGATTTTGTTTAGGAAACAAAAAAGTCACAATGTGACATGTCGGGCGAATAAAGCGGCTGTTGCAACACGGCGATCACTTTAGAGGCCAAATACTGGGCCACTCTGAGGGCGGTGTGGCACGGCGCGTTGTCGTGATAAAGGATCCAGTTACGAGCGATGTCTGGGCGCACCCTGTTGATTCGTTTTTGCAATCTTTCGAGTACTTGGCAATAGTAGACTTGATTCACAGTTTTCCCCTGTGGAACGAATTCTTTGTGGACGATTCCACGGCTATCAAAAAAAGCAATAATTATCGTTTTCACCTGCGACTTGTTAATGCGAGCTTTTTTAGGGCGGGGGCGCGCGGAGACAACCATTGCGAGCTTTGGCACGACTAAAAGCACTATCACCATACACTCTTACAATTTTAGCGTACGTTTCCGAAGCAATTTCGCCCAATCTGACGCAAAATTTTATCGCGACGCGTTGCTCTTGATTTCGTTTTTCCATTTTCGTGACGAGCACTACAAACACACGTCTACTCAACTTGACGCAGCAGACGAACTAAACAAGCTAGAGCGATGATACATATATCAATGAGAGGGAAGGGATCCCAGAAAAAGAGAGATGGAATTTCAAGGTCACAGGTTTACCACAAGCGCGACAATAAAATCAGTCTCATTACTTTTTTGTCAAACCTCGTAAATACGCTCACTTTGTTCTTCCTCCAGGGGCGTTTTATGTGGTGTAGGTATGTATCTAAGTGTTTACAAGCCTGCGCGATTTTTCCAATTCTTTTTCATTTCTCCACTCCTGACTTTGTCAGCTGGCTACGAGAATGGCTATTTTTGTTCGCGTCCGTATATTTGTTCTTGCGCCTTATTTTTGTTTTAGTTTATTGCTTTTTTTGGTTGCTTTCGCGCCCGTTTGTTTCGATTTTATGTTTGTTTTATTCTTTGGGTGATTTTACATTTCGCGGCCGATTGATTAGTTAGTTTATATTTTGTGTTTAGGTAACGCGCGTTTGTTTGTTGCTGTTGTCTTTGATGAAATTGTGTTTTGTTCGTTTTGTTGTCGTTGTTACTTCACCTTTTCTCTTCATTTTATGTATGTACGACTGCATGTATAGACTTTAAATGTACTGCACTGCACCTTCTGTAGATTATTATTTTTGTTTATTATATGTATACTAGTATACGGGTATGTTGTTTTTTTTCTGGTTTGGCCACTGCACAGTTTATTTTATTTATTTATTTTTTTTTTGTTATTTTTTTTTTCTCACTGCACACTTTTTGTTTTTTGTTCACCTCACAAGTATATATTAATATGTTTATATGTTTCTTGTGGTTTATGTTTTTCCACTAGTGCCTTTCTGTAAGGCTTGAAGGACCATGTTTAAATGCGGACAAGAAAAAATACTGTTGTTGGTTTGAGTGTATATGAATTTAATTAAAAAAGGGCTAACTTTGATATTTTACATTTAAACATTAGATATGTGTATAAAACAAAGTAAATGAACTCGCTACATGCGAACGTGCGATTGAAATTCCACGGCGAGAAGACAAGATGAGAAAAAGCGACGTGCATGATCTCGGTTGAATCAAATGCCGAATGGAGCGCGCAAGATTTATCCGATCGATGTCAAGATGCGAAAGGTGTCGACGCGGCGCAGTGTAGAACCGAATGTGATAAAAATAATAGCGATGATCCAATCCTTTTGACATCTGCTGTGGTGAAATCCAGTGTGTTCCCAGGTGTGGTGTATGAGTGGTATGAGTGGCTAGGGTGCACTACTTTTTCCTGGGTAGAGTGGGTAGAAACTCAACACATTCAAACAATTCAGAATCAATTGTTTTAATAGTTGGCAAGTAATCCACAAACAAAATTTCTCTCACATCCTCCTAAAAACTGATGCCATAACCTTCTTTGCCGATTTCCGGACACGAACTCCTTTCGAAGCCGAACACATAAATCTTTATCCATAGTGATGAATCGATGCACAAAATAACTTTTGTCCTTTTTAAAATGCTCCAAATGTTGCTGGGAAAGTCGCATTCGAATGTGTTTTTGTTCCATTGTTAGCGAATGGCCACCCATTTTGCGCACAGCTTTCTGAAACCCAAAATTTTACTTAAAATATGGCTCACACTTCCTAATGAAATGTGTAGAGCCTCTATTAAATCTCTCCCAGTAAATCGACGATCTTCCAAAACCATATCTTGTATTTTGGCTTTGATTTCTGGTATTGATGCGCTTTTTGGACGACTTTCACGTGGATCGTCTTCAAGGCTTGTTCGACCACGTTTAAATTCAGCAACCCATCTTTCCACTGTTTTAATTTTAGGTGAACAATCATTATACACTTTTAACATTCGTTCGTGAATTTCTTTTGGTGCTACACCTTCCAAAAATAAAAATTTTATCACTGCTCGATAATTAATTTTTTCCATTGTAAAAAAATGCGACGGCGACTCTAAATGGCTTGTAAACAAAAAATGAATTGACTGATTGAAATGAAACTTCACATACGTTCATATGACGAGTGTAACAACAAACCAAAATAAAACTTTTAGGCTAGTAGCAACGCCTTCTATTATCGAACGACAAAATTTATTGAACAACCTGGTTCAACCTCAAGCAAAAACCTTTATCGGTAAACCATCTGAAGAAGAACATTTCATTGCTTAGGCTTGGGCGGAATTCAAAAATGAAGAACCCTTGTATAGCTCAACAGGAAAAACACTTTTCTTTGACAGAATTTCATATTATAAAAAATTGTACACATGGCACATCTTAAGTCGAAGCCATGTTACTACACTTCGAAGGGACTTTTGATCTAATAGATATAAACATTGTTCCTTGCCAGCTAGTAAAATGGAACGCACATTTAGAGTTAAAATTAATAACAAATACTCTGATAGGCTTACTTTATCAAATGGTATTGTCGCAGAACCGCCAATTTGCAAAAGAAGCTATGCCCATGTTATATAAGTGGGCCAGTGTAGAATCGACAAGTAGCAAGTAGTAGAACGCTTTCGAGTTTCTTCGCATGTGCGGTATTTTCTAGAGCTCTTCGTCACATAAGTACACCATAACATAATAGGTTTCACTATGGTGTCGAAGATTTAGAGGACCACTTTCGGTTAGAGACCCCACCTTCTTCCAATGCCTCCTATACAGCAGTATAAGGCAATCGATACCTTTTTTGGTCTCTCTTCGATATTCGACTTCCAAGAAGGCTTCCTATCCAGGATGAGCCCTAGATATTTCACGGTGTCCGCTGATTGCAGACGCATGTCTCCCATTCGCGGCAACGGTGCCGCCGGAATCTTCTATCTTCTGGTGAATAAAACCATCTCGGTTTTATGAGACCGTTTTCGACTGCCCAATTGGTTACAATATCGAGTACCCCTGCGTCAATTCGTAAACAGTACTCAGGAACTTTCCTTTAACCATATGCGCCACATCATCTGCATAGGCAATCACCCTGAAGCCACGATCTTCAAGTTCTTTAAGCAAGTCGTTTACTACCAGGATCCATAGAAAAGGGGAAAGAACTCCGCCTTGTGGTGTTCCCCTACTCACGTTTCGTCGTACACGCGAGTTACGGTTTCTTCTCTCATCCGGATTAGCAAATAGATACAAGTAATTTCTCTAGAGTCAAGAATCAGACTGACTCTACCATCAGATCAGCAACTCTAGTCTGCTCTAATGTGTGGGTGTACCGCACATTCCAAGAAACTCAAAATATGCCGAGTCTGCTGCTTTGGTCACGTACTGGCGAATAATGCGATGTGGTGCACATTTGCATGCCGCCTGGTGATGTAACTTGAGATGTAACTCGCGCGTTGCTCCATTCCGTATCAATCACTCTGTCGCACAGAAGACTGCGAATGAGGTCTTAAGCACCTGTGATTCCAACCAAAGATCGTAGAGAACAGTAATGTCCGCCTTCTGCAGGACGTTGTTGAAGACTCCCTCAATATCAAGGAAAGTCCCAGCAGCGAAATTCTTAAACTTAATGGCTTCCTCAAGCCATGACACGGTAGTATGGAGGGCAGTGTCCACTGACTGGCCTTTACAATAAGCATGTTGTGCTCCCGACAAATTGTCTCTCGGAATGCGCCCCCTTTTATACCAGTCCATCAGTCTCTCCATAGTTTTTAGTAAGAAAGAAGAAAGTCTGTTAGGCCTAAAGTCCTTGGCCTTAACGTGGTAGCCCCTGCTAGTCTTCGAGATGAACGAGACTCTGACTCGTCTGCAGCTGCGCTGGTATGATGCCATCCCGTCCCGGGAACTTGAAGAGCTTGAACGAAGGCCGACAAACGCCGCGCAATCGTCTTTCAGCGCTCCGAGAGATATCCCCTTAGAGGACGTGTTGCTCGGGAAGTGAGTATTAAGAAGTGTTTGCCCGCTGCTCAGGGCCCACTTCATATTTGCGTCTTTAAGATAACCCGGAGATACAGGGTTCTTTGCGAGAATACGCCTGAATCTAGAAGACTCATAGCAGCCCTCCGTTTTTTCGTAGAAGCTTTTCCATGAAGCCCTTTTTACATTCCTTAACTCGGACTTGTATATTGCAGGTCTCGTTTTAGACAGCACCCAGTCGTCAGTAGATTCACTCCTACGGGCCTTGTTGAATAAACGTCTTCAGGGCGCTCTGATTGCCGATAGTTCTATAGTCCACCAGAGAGTGTTCTCTCTGCATTTCGGTGTCTTCAGTGGACTTGAGCTTTCCTTACCAATTTTGCATGCTGAGCTGAAGGCTTCGAACCACCCGTCCACCGTGTCCGTGGTGACTAATAAGTTTCCCCCCGGCACCCGTGGAAGAGTTTGACGGAGCTTCTTGCCGTATATTTCTCAGTTTGTGTTCCTAGGACTCCTAAAAGACTTTCGAGGCGGCCATTCCCCGACTACATTGAACCCAATATACCAATGTTCAGAGAAGGAGTGCTCGTCAAGTACCTCAAAGGACCAATTCCGTGTGAGGTCCAGAGTCTCCTCCCTGCCTGCAGTCACAAATTTAGGAGAGTTTCCTTTACTACAAATGTATAAGTTTCCAGTGACAATGAAATCAAATAACGACTTACCTCTGTTATTTGTGCCGAGCTGCCCAAAATTGGATGCCACAAGTTGCCGTCGGAACCAATAATGACGACAGTTCCTCTTCGAGACGCGTCAGCCAAGGTTTTCCTCAACAGTAACGGAGGTGGTTCCACCTCATCGTCGTGCGGCATATATGCAGGCATTACCCAGAGATCTCCGGTGTCACACTCCAGCTTAGCCGTTATCATATCAGCGCTTCTGGAATTAGGTAAAAGAAAAGCCGTTAGTTCATTGCGGGCCATCATGCAGGATCTGCTTCTACCTATAGCTTGTGACTCTTCGTCCTCAGTCCAGAGATGCCGTTACTCATCAGCCACGGTTCCTAGATCAGGACGACATCTAAAAGATAGACGAAGCTGTGAGCTGGCGGTGGCCGCTTTTGCATGTTGGAGGAATCACATCCTTCAGACTCTCCTCCAAGAGCTCTAGCTCAGCGCTCACGTTGTTCTCGACCCTCACCTTCTCAAACAGCTGTTCGATACTGAAGGCGGAATCGCCCCAGAACTCGCGATGTCAGAGAAACTTGGGTCGTTCTCTATGGTCGTTTCACCATCTACATCCGTCATGCCCGCCGCATCTGAAGGCTGAACGCCATAGGCCCTTGAAACCGTCGGGAGTATCCTGAGGACCACCTGTTCGAAACCATAGCTAATGGCTGCCTTGGTTTTGCTGAGAGGACCGCCGGATTCTGCATTTATGGCTCGTCGGTTCTCTCCAACCTAATTAGCCTCCAGTAGTGGTTCCTGGCTCCTTTTCAAACCTCCCACGCTCGAGAGATTGCCTCCTTGTATAGGACAGCCGATCGCTCATCGGCACATGTTGTGAGGTTATGAAGCCCATGGTGCCATTCGGCACTCTCACACCTTAGGGGTGGCCCTGGATGTCCTTTAATTACCCCTAGGAAGACAGAGAAAATGGACGCCGCTAATATCCTCCATTCCTCGCGAGACACCATCCACCAACCATCCTCTCTGCTGCGGTCGAATACGCATAGTTCTATTGAGCCAACGTTTTTAGCGATTCCGCTAAAAGTTAGCGCAGCTTACGTTCGCAGTCTTATTTTCAAGGGAGTTTTACCCCTCGTGCGACCTTGCCGCTTGACCGCTGATTTTGGTTCTGTAGAACTAGACACCTGACCAGCATGCTTATCAGCGTTCCAAGATTTTGGCCGCTAAGTGGCGGCCAGCTTTCAGAATCCTAGCTATCGCTGTCCTTCTTCTGTAGAGCCCCTCATGATTTTAGCAGAGGTTTCTTTTCTGGTGCTGGCGATTCCGAAGCATATGAAGGCTCTACCTATGTCGGTTGCCTGCGGAAATCCACCGGTTTTCCCCACCCTACTACTCGGAGACTCGCCTGAAGTAGAGATTCCTACAGAGATCTTGGTACACCAGCAGCAATACATTCTTATTGAAGATTGTACCTGCTCGATTAAGTTCTGCAGCTCGAATTATTTTTTCCAGCAGCAGGTTGAAGGATTCGCACGATAGGTAGTCGCCTTGTCTGAAACCTAAACCTCGGTAAAAGGTCCTTTCCGATACTGACGGAGCTTTTGGTGTTGCTCAACGTCAGTTTTTACAGCCGTATTAGTTTTGCGGTGATACCAAATTCAGACATCGCGGCATAAGGCAGCTCCTTTTCGGGCTCTCAAAGCAGCTTTGAAATCGACGAAGTGGTGGTGTATGTCGATTCCCTTTTCACAGGTCTTTTCCAAGATTTGGCTCATGGTGAATATCTGCTCAGTTTCTGATTTGCCAGGCCTAAACCCACAATAATAAGGCCCAATCAGTTTGTTGACGGTGGGCTTTAATCATTCACACAATACGCTCGATAGAACCTTATATGCGATGTTTAGGAGACTTGTTTTTGCAGAGCACACTTAAATTCCAATCGTTTGGCTTGCTTTCGTTCAACCATATTTTACAAAGAAGCTGATGCATACTCATCAGATTGTCGCCGCCGTGCTTGAATAGCTCGGCCGGAAATCCATCGGCCCGCTTTGTTATTCTTCAGACGGTTAATTGCTTTTCGAACTTCATAGTCGGTCAATGGAACGTCTGTTCCACTGCAACAAGGCACTTCTCATCATATCAGATGTTCTTTTGCATTTTCCGAAAACCTACTCGTTTGCAGATGGCCGTAAAGAGCTTGAAATCCCGTCCCACGGTTCCCTTATGCCGAGTTGTTGACGAGTGCTCTCAGAGAGCACCAGTGCAAGTCCAGTAGAAAAGCGCTGTCTGTTGTGATTGCAGTTTCTCGACGTCGAACCTTTCTTCTGCTTGTTTACGTGCGTATCTTCGTTGCAAGTGGTCCGAGTCGATGTCAGGACCTAGAAGCGTAGGCTTCTGGAAACGTGTCTTCCGTCTATCACAACATGAACGACCTGGTTTCTGGCTTTTCGATCCGGAGAGAGCCAGTAAGCTTGATAAATTTTTCTGTGCTGGAATCTAGTACTACAGTTAACCATATTTCGGGCGCCGGCGTAGTCGATCAGTCTCAACGCATCGTAACCTGGCCTTAAGTCGCCAAGCACGATTTTGACATTGTGGCAGTTGCTGCTATCGTAGGTGCGCTTTAAGCACTCATAGAAAACATTTGTGGTCACATCGTCCTTCTCCATCGCGGGAACCTGTGGAAAGATGTTTCGCTTTCGAACGAATATTCTTACCAAGAGGATACTTGGTCTAATGGTGCACCCAGTCAAAAACGCAGAATCGTGGGTCGTGTCAGCTGGCACGACCTATCTTATGGGCGCGCAATGTAACTGCACAGTGAAAAACGCCACTCCCTTCTCTCTTTGACGTGGGATGACGTGAGAATCCACGACATTTGGATTTTGTCGCCGGTAACGTGGCGGCTGATTGCTCTCTCACAACGCAGGGTTGCCAATATCGATATACTGCAGTAATTATCAACTTTTATAATTCAATCTGTTCAATATGTTTGAAATTTTCTTAAAATAACTCAAAATCAGAGTCGAATGCTATTATTTATAAGTATATAAACTATTTTTAATAGTTTGTTTTCAGTTTTGATATTTTATATTGTAAAAAATTGTAATTGAAAACATAGATGTGTACAAAACTAAATATGCGTATTGAGCAATGGCAACATTGTTCAAATGAAAACAAACAAAGATGGCTGATTTCTGCGTTTTTCTTACGTTCTCCACTGTGCACACATTTTGCCGATAAGGAAGGAAAAGGAAGGAAGGGAGTAGCGTTTTTGACTGGGTGCAGCATAAGACTGGAAGTCGTGAGCTGCTTGAGCCATTTGTAAAAGAATCGTTTTTGGGCACTCCCAAGTGAATGGCGCTTAGAGAACTTTCTCTCTCCTTGTGTGAACTTTTACACATGATTCCATCCTCGGAATTTATTTTCGTAGAGCATTGAGCTTTCCAAGAATCATATATCACCTTGAGATTTTTCCATGCAAATCAAGGAACCTATTCTCCAAATTTAAAGTAATTGAAGCAGACATACCGCAGGGAACTATCTTAGGCCCAGTTTTATTATTTTTGTAAGAGGCCTACTGTTAATACCAGTTATATAGTAAACTGCCAATTATTTTATAGAAACAAACCAGCAATTTTAGGGTAGCGACAGTAGAGCTAAAATGTTATTCAACGTTTAAAAAATGTAGTAAGACGCTAAAAAACATTGGATCCATAGTATATCAGAAACGCTGATATTCATGGTGACAACTCACCGAAGAAATGAGATTTTAGGCCCACTTCAAAATGCTTAATAAACATGTGAACAGCGAGGTAAGAAATCTTCTCCTAAACACATGTGTCTGTGGTCACTTCTGTCGAAAATTATTTAGGTGGTTGTTAAAATACCAAGGAATTACGAATTTCTATGTTATCTTTGTAAGCTATTAAAATCAATCTGTTCGTTAGTTTTATAAAACTAGTTGTGGAGCTATTAAAGAAATTCAACTTAATTTTTGAGCAGACTTCGTATATACAAGTACATATAAGTAATCAGGATAACGGAGACGAGATAAAATCCACATCAGTAAAAATTTAGACATTTTATTGCAACTTTGTAGACGTGTTTCAACGCATCTAAAGAGATATTGTCGGACAACTGCCACGCCCACAAATCCGATTAATCGAAAATGTATAGAGTGGCATTACTAAGGCAAAAATTAAGATACGGAATTGGTATTTAAAACAGCGAATTTCACTTCCTAATACATCTGTAGTTTGAAAATCTTAAAAAAAGGTGGCATGTTCCCGCTGCGCAATAAATTTAAGACTGTAAATGCGTCTCCCAAACCCCTTAAGCTGTATCAACCAAATTTGAACAACTCCAATATTTTTAATACCGTCTGCCAAATATGAAAATGGTTGAAATAAGATGATAACTTTTCATCGGTCAGAAGATCAGAAAGGCAATTTACAAATTCGAAATAAGGCCAAGAGATTTTCTTGGAAAGACTTTTGCGAAAAGGTGGAAGGTTGTCAAGGGTCAGGCCCATTTTTGCAAAACATCGCATCCCCTTGGGGTATTTAAAAGATGGGAATGGTACCAAGACTCTGAGCTGTCAGGACGGTCTTAAGCTGTTCCCAGACGTTACTTCCCCTGGGTGAATAACTCTCGGATTTCCATACGAACTGCATATGCCTCTCGAGACTTTTGGATGAAAGGTAACTGGAATAAACGATCATTTTTCTTGGTCGGATGCCACTATACCAGCGCAGCTACAGCGAGGTGTCACACTTTCATGCAACTGGGTGGTACCCTATCTATGGGAACTGCATTAGATTGGGATATATTCCTAGGGCTCGGAAGCATATTAAGGTCGAGTTCATGCCGCAAAGGTAGGTAGGTGGACACTGCCTTGCACATTCTTGTCTCCTGGCTCAAGAAGAACAAAGATTTTGCAGTGGGGCCTTTCCTCGGTATCGAGGGAGCATTCAACAAGTTTCTGCCAGAAGCGGTTATTACAACGATGAATTGCAGGAGGTCCTGACAATAAAAATCTCGAAATTTAGAACCTCGACACTCAAAATACCGACAAATTAAAACACCGACAAATCAAAACACCCACAAATCAAATTTTTTATTTAAATTTTGTCGATATTTTTTTTAATCTATTGCGGAGCGGGAACATGCCACCTTTTTTAAGATTTTCAAATCACAGATGCACTAGAAAGTGAAATTCGCTGTTTTATACACATACCAATTGCGTATCGGCATTTTGGTTTGTCGGTATTTTGATTTTTCGGTGTCCCGATTTGTCGGTATTTTGATGTGTCGGCATTCTGAATTTCGATATTTTAAGTGTATCCCCGATAAAATATTTGTCACATGTCCGCATTTTGAACTTCGGTATTGTACGTTCGCCTTCGGCCTCTGCCCACGAACACTCACAGGATCATCGTGGGATGCTCCTTACTTCGGTAGAAAAGAAGCCAAGTTTCCCTTTTGCTGTTCACAAAGTAAATATACGGGCACGATAAAATGTTTTTCACATGTCGGCGTTTGATTTTTGGGTATTCTGATTTGTCGGCATTTTTTCGGTATTTTTATTTAGCTTCATATTTAAATTTTGTAGGAATTCTGACGTGTCGACGTTTGGAACTTCCGTAGTTTAAGTGTATCCCATAAAAAGGATTATAAACATAGAGAAAAAAGTAAAAGTATATGTGACCCCGCACATAGAAACCCGGCTAGTGTGTCAAAATGTCGATTATCGGCGAACAGCAACAAAAGAAAGCGACAGCCAAAACAATGAGCGTTCGATTACCATGACAACACTTAGACGGCTTCATTGTGCTAAACTGCTAACATAGTAACGAACAAGGAGGAAGAGGGAGGGAGAACACGTATTTCACATCTTTCAACGCCTCTCGTGCAAAATCCTAATTTGACACACTAGCCGGGTTTCTATGTGCGGGGTACGTATATACAGATGGAAGCTCCAGACGACCACATCAGTTAATCATACATCATCTCATCATCATTTGATAATTTAAGAATATATCTCTCCAGACGGCGTTTATGACATCTGTTAATGTTTATTCTCTTTCGGTTAGCTATATTCATATTCACGGAAATTGTAATGCGATCCCCGGTCAATGTCCACATACGTTGCTACTTTCAGGAAATGCAGTCTGAAATAAGTCTTTTAGTTGGTTGTATTCATTTTAGATGACACAAATTGTAATTGAAACGTTCCGCAATATGACATGGTACCCCAAACCGTAACACATTTCACACACACATCACACATCTGTTGGCGGGACGAGGGTTAACTTTCCAATATCGTGTCAGTTTAAGTTGAGGTCATCAGGTCTATCTTAATTGAAGTTTTTCTTAAAAAGAAAAAATGTCACTCGTTCTTTCAAGTCATGACATTCCATGCGAATACTTTACGGTTGTTGTTGCAGGGTATTTTTATAATAAAGATATTTTTATTTTTTTGCATTTTTTTTTATTTTATATTAATGTACAAGATCTTAAGATTATTTTGTGAAGCGCAATGTTCGAAAGCAATTAAAGCAAAATTGACGGAGATATACACTTGTAAGTCTCCGCCCTCCGATTTGATTGTGAGCGTCTGTGAGACTTTAAGCGTGTTTTTCCTACAACTCACGTTTTCAAAGTCGGTGCCCCTCATAACTTCAAAACTACTGCACCGATCCTTTTGAAATTTTAAACACTATTTCTGTACATATTTTACGAGGTAACGCAGGAGTTTTTTTTTTTTGTTTATATAATTTTGATTTCGCAATAACAAATTAGCCGATTTTTTACTAAGAAATTGTATTTTTCACTTCAAAGTCTTCGAAAAAATTCAAAAATTTTACCTCGTAAAATATGTACAGAAATAGTGTTTAAAATTTCAAAAGGATCGGTGCAGTAGTTTTGAAGTTATGAGGGGCACCGCAATTCAACTTTTTTTCGAGACCCGTAATGACAATTGCTGACATTGCCGTATTTTTTAATATTTCTTTGTAAAAAATTTATGACATTTTTCAAATGACATACTTTAATGTACCGTTGCACAGTAGTCCGTCTTGTATGGAATCAGCGCCAAAGATGCTTCCACTATCTATATTAAAGTGAAACTTTTGCCAAAGCTTTTTAAAATCTCCCTCTCCCGTGTCCCACTCCGCCACCCCCCGATGGCAACAAATTTTAATTAATTATATTTAATTAAAAAAGTTGATAAACGTAAAAAAAATTGCTTGAATATTATTTAACTAAATCAAAAATTGATTTTAAGAAAATTGATTTACTTTTGCATGATAGTTTCTTTGACTGGTTATGAAAGGATCTAAACTCAAAAGCAATTGGCTTAGCAAGTCCTAATTTGTAGCGATCTTTCGATCTTTCGTGTATGATGGATTCTTATGAGAGTTCTCCAATTGAAACTGGTGCATATTGAATAACATCGGGGGCGATGTTATGACTGACGACAGAAGATAATACCAGGAATATTTTGAAGTTAATTCCTTTGCAGGATCCAGCACAAATCTAGTGTATTTAGGGTTTGATTCCTTTTGAAGTTGAATTCGAAGCGGGTGGACGAAGGTCTGGAGTTTTTCTAAATTTGTTTGTGCTCTTCATCATTTTGCAATTTTATTATCAATTGTACAGGGACATATGTCGTGACAAATAAATTATTGTCTTCCAAATTATTATTTTCAAATTTCTGCTTATATTCGCTCTGACCGGAATTGCCATCAAAGCCACATATTCCTATTGATAATAGGTAATTTTTTTCCGTTCATTAAATACATTTGTGAGGCAATGTTGTGCTATAATTTTTTTTATCTTAACTTCAACATCAGATTCTGAGACCTTTAATTGCTCAGGAAAACTGTTTTTCCTTTAAAATGTTATCATAGCAGGGTAAAAAGTTAATATCAAGTTTTTTGTTAACGAAACTTCTAATAAATAAATACTGAAGCTTTATTAAATTTGCTTCGGTGATAAGTGATATTTCTTCACACATTTTCTAAACACCAAATATATGATATGATATGATCTGCCTAAATAAAAGTACGCATAAAACAAACATTTAATAAAAGTGAGAAAATGATAAAACCAAAAGCTCAATATGTACATACATATATGAATGATGAAAAAAACATAAAAAAAAACAATAAAATATGCACGAATATACACGTAAATATAAAAAATTATAAAAATTAATACAAAAAATCGCATGCCTGGTAGAATAACATGAATAACAAAGAAGTTGCAAAAAGTTGCAGCTGAAATCAATAGCACAGACGTAGAAAACATTAACTAATATAAACAAGCTTAATTCATTTGAGGGCGAGACAGGGATCACAACTTTTTGTATACCTGAAATCGATGTATAAAGAAAAACATACCACTCAAAAGGGCTCTTATAAAACAATTGTTTTAAAATAATAACACAATATATTATTATATAAAAACCACTTTGTTATACAACATATATCTCTATTATCAATACTCATTTCGATTTATGAGGATTTAGCACGATTTTATATTGCAATTTAATTTATTATAAGAGATAATTTTTGAGCCATTTTCACTGCACAGTCCGCGTGTTTCTATTGTCTCACTTCTCGCGCTTTTCGTAGTCCCTACGAATGGGATAGAGAAAAAATGTATTTACCGTTAGTTTTATTGGTGTTTTAGGAAATAGCTTTGATACAAACAGTTATAAATTTCAAACTTTCATTTTTTTATTTTTGGCCTATGAAATCAACCAGTTTGCGTTGGTTGGATAAATAAATTTTAATAGTGTCGTCAGGAAAAAAAAAAACCAAAAACATTGCTTTTTTCCTATGATTTGACCTTAAACCCAACCAACCCCAAAATTTGTGACAAAAATCGTGAGATAAAACAAAGAAATGGAAACAATAAAGTTCATTAGAATTCAATAATAAAACAAAGCAAATAACGTTTTGCCGGCCAATTTTATAACACCTAATCTGATTTTTATTTGGAATCATAGTATGAAGGGTACACAATTTACCTAATTTGTGACCTCCTTGACAAAATATGATAATTATTTTAAAATGGTTATTTAATTTTGTTAAGTTTCATTTATATTTATGCAAAGCCAAATCCCTCCGAGCACTCATGAATGGCTTTAAGCAGGCTGCTTCGTAATTTTTCATATGACTTGTACATAGGCAAATCCAACTGGTTAAAGCTGAAAAAAAAAAAAACGAAATAGTAATAAGACAGATTATGAAAATTAATTATAGAAGTCTTTTAATTTAAAGTGAGTATTTATGTATATATCTTTATCCCAAAATTCCATGTAAAAAACGTGTACTTCCTAAAAATATGGATATCACTTCTTAAAAAAAAGTTTCTTTAGAAGTTTAATAAACGTCTATAAGGATTGATCATATACCGAAAACTTATTGTTTAATTTTTATAATTTTTGCTTCTTTAGAGGCACTTCATTTTAGCGTTCTTGACCACAGAAAGTTAATTTATTTTTTAGCAATTGCTAAGCAGTTTATATATTTATATAGGGCTGACAAACAAAATCGGACACGTATGTTATTAGTGAATATTCTATTAAAGATAAAATGAGACATTAAACCCCTGTGGTAGAAGATGTTGCATTAAATCTTTTATTGGAGATTTTTTTAAATATTCAAAACCCGTGACTTTTAAGCAAACCGAATTAACAACCAAGGATAAAGCATTTTTGAACTTTAAAAAGCATTAAAAGACTACCATGAGCCTGAATACTCGAATAATTAACTTTAAACGATTGGAGAATGTTTTATGTTCTAATTAATACAATATTAACATTTTTGGATTAAAAGCGGAAGAGCATCAACAAATTGTAGATCTTGATCGTGCGCGGAAGTGTTATCCATCATTTTGCAAAAAACATTCCATCTGTTTGTTTAATTTACAATATATTCAAACATAAAAAAAGTTTGCATTAATAGTGATCTGAAGGTATTTAATCTGAAGCCAAAAACGTGTGTAGAGGTCAAGTGTTGCAATTCAGAGTTATATTTCCACCGAACAAATAAATACGGATCATATCTAGGATCTAGGGGGAAATGAATGACGGTTAAGTATATAATTAATTTCCCTTTAGCGACTGTTAAGCACAAAAATAAAAATACCCACTGAGACTTACGTAACCTCAGGTTAGGTTAGGTTAGAGGGCTGATCAAAGATCGCACATAGACTAATAGAAGTATTCCTTTGTGAAGCCATTGAAAATCGAACTCCCGTGTTCGGACTTAGAGATCGGCAAACCGTTTAGTATCCAATACAAATTTGCAGAGGCGCTTAATTTCTATACCCGCCAGATCGGTGGGATGTCTGACCGAGCAGACGCGATGCCCAGCTATCCAGTAGAAGAACACAAGAGGATGCAGGAGCACCTACCTGTTTCCATTCTACCGTAAGCGATTCTAGCTAGCTCATCAGCTTTGCAGTTCCTTGCGATTCCGCTGTGGCCCGGCACCCATACAAGTCTTACAATAAAAGCTCTCGCCGCCAGAGACAGTGACGCCATACACTCTTCGACCAACCCTGAACGCACTGTGAATCAGTTCAAGGCTAGTATCGCCGCTCTGCTATCTGAGTGAATGGTCACTTCTCTGAAGGTAGACACTCTTTTGAGCAGCATATCTGCTGCTACCTTGATGGCTGCAACCTCAGCCTGGAAAACACTGCAATAGTCGGGAAGTCTGAAGCTGGATTTTATGGAGAGCTCCCGACAATAGACTCCTCCACCAACCTTCCCCCCAAGCTTTGACCCATCCGTAAAGAAGCTTACTGCCCCTCTCCTCCAACGGCTTCTTCCCTGCCAAACCTCCCTCGTCGGTATATGTGCAGAGAAGGAGTCACCGGAGTTCGATATGGCGACTCCATGATCCAAATGATCCAGTATGCAGTCAAAGCTTGTGAGGATATCCGAGTGTTCAGATACACGCTCCTTTAGGAACCCAGACTCTCTGAGCCTAATAGCCACCTTTGCGGCCATACACCTTCTGCCAATATCCACCGGCGTTATATTCAGGATTGCATTAAGTGCAATGGTTGGGGTGGACCTTAATGCACCGCACCTGCTGATGAGCGCAACTCGTTGAACGCTCTCAAGTTTCGTTGCAAGTGTGGTCTTCTGTAAAGCCCTCCACCATATGAAGACTCCATAGAACATTAAGGGCTTGACTATGGTGTCGTAGAGCCAGAGTACTACCTTCGGTGAGAGGCCCCACTTCTTGCCAATAGCTCCTCTACAGGAGTATAGGGCAATTGATGCCTTTTTGGCTCTCTCCTCGATATTCGGCTTCCATGAAAGCTTCTTATCCAGGATGAGCCAATAGCGGCAACGGCGCCTCAGGGATCTTGTATCTTCTACTAAATAAAACCATTTCTTTTTTATTTGGATTGATGACGAGTCCACTTTCGACCGCCCATCTTGTTACAACGCTGAGATATCCCTGCATCAACTCATACACGGTGCTCAGAAACTTTCCTTTGACCATAAGTGCTACATCGTCTGCATGGGCAATCACCTGACAACCAAGATCCTCTAGCTTTTTGAGAAGGTCGTTAACGACTAGGATCCATAGAAGCGGAGAAAGAACACTCCCTTGAGGGGTTCCCCTGCTCACACTACGCCGCGCGCTCGAGCTGCCCCATTCTGTTTCGACCACTCTGTCGCACAGAAAACTAAAAATGAGGTGCTTGAGGTCCGATTCAACCCCAAGACCGTTTAGAGCAGTTACGACTGCCTCTGGCAGGACATTGTTGAAAACTCCCTCAATATCAAGGAAGGTCCCAACTGCGAAGTCCTTAGCCTCAATTGCTTCCTCAAGCCACGACACGATAGTGTGCAAGGCAGTGTCCACTGATCTTCCTTTACGATACGCATGTTGCGCTCCTGATAGATAGTCCCTCGGAATGCGCCTTTTTAAATACCAGTTCAGCAGTCTCTCCAAAGTTTTTAGTAAAAAAGAGGAGAGACTGATGGACCTGAAATTTTTATATGTAACCTTACATTTTGAAAATATTTTTACTTTTTTGTGAAAAAAGTAAACCCATGCTTCTTTATTCGTTTCGGTATTACGATTAAAAAAATTTCAGTTGAGCTTCCATAACTCGAAATTCTATAAATTGAAGTTCTGCATAACTCGAACTCTTGAATTGCCAATAGCGTTTAGAATTCAAATTTCAAACAAATTTTCTTGCATAAATCAAAAGAAGTTTGAAGCTTGAAGTTCTCCATAACTCTAACTCTTTGGTTCTCTTAGTCGCATTTTTCGGGGAAGTCCCACTTTGTAAATAGTTGCTAATATAGAAGTAGCCACGTGTATTTATCCATTCAAATGTTAGTATTACAAATTATAATGAGGCTTGCTCAGCCGGATTTATAACAGATAATATAATATTATAGAACCGAATATTTCAACCGACAAAACGATTATGGCTTCTGGCGCTATGGAAAACAAAGAGGGGATGCATGTTTTATGTACATAGGCACTATATGCGAAGTAAATAAATAAAAATGTGTACTTCAATTTTTACAGCTTTTTAATTAAAATTAAAATTTTATGCTGCAATGAAAACTTTTATATATCGAGGCCTCTATAACTTAAGCTTTTTTGTGGATTATGGTGGTTCAAGTTAAGGAAGTTTAACTGTATGTTGAACCATAAATACATTATTTTATTGTCTTTAAAAAATGCCAACCACTGCCCTTGAAGAGGTGGTCTATGAACCAATTGAGCGGCCGACAATCATTGCACGATATTGACGCCGGGCAATGGAATCGATGCGCATGTGCTCAAAAGTACAAAAGACTTTTCTCGCTTCGCTTTTGGAAGGTACTTAACAATCTCCCCCACTAAATCCCCAACGACCCTATTCACTAACTGCACGAAGGAGTAATTTTTAAATTAAATAATATATCCCAAAGCCGAAAACGGCACAAAAAAAAAAAGGTTTTATTTATTAAAAATAGCATAAACTTAAAAAATATAGAAACTGTTCGTTCTAAATGGAAGCCTGATAAGTTACAAAAGAAGTGATGGTTAAATAAACGGCGTATAAGGAAAAATGCTGCTTTTAAGAGCACATGTGGTGAAGTTATGATACATATGAGCCGTGGAAGCGTTCAAGGCAAAGTTGTCATTACTGCTGCGCGACTACAACATAAAAAACATTTAAAATGCAAAAATCTCGCTGTTAAGGCCGAAAATGCGTTGGTGGTAAATTCTGTAAAGAGGGGCTAACAATACTATTTTGAGCAAACATGGCTGGACAAAAGAAGCTGCTTTTGGTCAAGAGAATTTCTAATTTTAAAACATACATTATTTTATAAATTACAACTTACATAACTTCTTTTTTTTTTTTTGTTAAATTCTTACATTTTATTTGCAATCTTTTTTTTAGTAAATAATAAGCAAATTTGATAACAAAACCATAATTCTCATTGGAGATCAAAAATAATATACAATATAACAATATGTTCTAAATACAAATGTTTATGTAAAAAATTTTAATTACACATTTAATATCGTAGTAACATATGTTACACAATTACATAAAATTTTCTCATAACCCCATATGAAGATGGCTTTCCCAGCCGAACAAAGGCATTGTGACGGTGGGTGGTCCGATTATGATGAATTTCACTGTTTTCAAACCCGTGGATGAGCCTCTAACGCCAAGAATTGCTCCCACGTCCCGACGAAAGAGAAGGATGATATGACCAAAGATGCCTTTTATGAGCGGCTGGAGCGCATTTATGACAACAGAATGGAAAAATTGTGCTTTATGATTTTAATGCCAGGGTGGGATAAGAAGGCATCTTTGGTACAACAGTTGGAAAATTCTGCCTCCATGGCGAAACCTCTCCAAATGGGTTGAGATTGCAGCACAAGAAAATTCTTCAAGCTACTTGACTGTCTCCGGATAGCACAGTTCAAAACTATATCGATCATGTTATGATAAATGGTCAATATGTCTCCATTGTCTTGTCTTACAGCAAAGCACCCCTGTGAACAAACACAGGGAAGATAAGACGTCGAGGAGCGACAATCACAACCAAAATTTAAACGGTTTTCTACTCGACTTGCACTCCTGCTCTCCGAGAGTACTCATCAGCAACTCGGTATAAAAGAAGCTCTTTACGCACAGCTCCAAGCGAAACCATTCGTTTTCGTAAAGGTCGAAGAACAGTTAGTACGATAGGACTGTCGCGTCGCAGTGGAGAGAAAGTGGAGAGCCTTATGAGGTAGGCGATCGATTACAACACGAGAGGGTGGGATAGATATCGAGAGTTAAAGAGGAAAGAGAGTGGGATACGGTTTTTAAGGTAAGAAATTCTTTTTTTTTTGCAAATTTATTTCTTAAATATGGATTGAGTAATTTTGTGCGGACCTTTTGTACATTTTGACCATAATTTTGACAACCTAGGCCAATTTTTTGATGCAGAAAGATTAAAGCATAATCCGGTAACGGAGCTTCTCCCAGAACGTCTTGAGAAAAAAACACTTTGCGGTGTATGGTGAACACTTGTTTGGAAATTATCCGAAAATAAAGAATCAATAAAAATTAGTAAATTATAACCAAATCTTCCCCATCGTTTTCTGATAAATTTTTTTTTTATTTAAAATTTTTTTTTTTTCATTTAAAATTAAAAAAAAAATTAACATATGATTGTGGTAGGTATTTTATATGTCAAAAATGTGTACAAAGTTTGAAATGAAACTAAAAAGTGTAAAAGAAAAAAATACCCTACATTGTCAAAAGTAAGCTTAACCCGGCGTCATTGTTGCCGAGTATGTGATACCCGATCGATTTTAAAATTGATTGATCTCAGAATAAATAGTTTTTTTTTTTTTTTGTTTGATTGTATTGTTGATGTTTTAATAAATAAATGTTTAATTATTATGAGTAATGTGTATTATTAGTCAATTATTTAATGTAGCATACTAGTATTGACATAACATTGATTCAGTGTTCAGCAATGACCACGGGTAAAATACACCCGGCCACAACGGACAAGTTCTATTTAGTAGCCACAACGACGCCGGTTTAACAAAAATTACTCAATTTATATTTAAGAAATAAATTCGCAAAATAAGTCATTTTTTTACCATGAAAAAGTTACACTCCCTCACCCCCCTAACAAGATAGATACAATCATTTATAGGAGTATACAGTTGCTAGCGTACACCGATAATATTATACATAGCCTATAGCCTCAAAAACCATGCGATAAGTTCTGCTTTCTCCATACTGAATATGGAAACGAAGCCTATGGATCCGGTTGTGAACGAGGACATATCTCCTGTCATCAAACAAAGAGTCATCGCATTTGCGGCTTGGCTCTCACGTCACTGTTGATTGTCATAGTCGTAGATAATTTCATATATTTTGGAACCAATATAAACAATAACATCAATCTTGAAATCCAAGGCAGAACCACTCTTGGCAACAGGTGCTACTTTGGACTGAGTAGGCAATTGAAAAGTAAAGTCCTGGATCGATGAACATTGACCAAACTCTATAGTGTTGAGGCATGGCAATGACATCATCTGATGACGAGTGTTTGGATGAAAGATTTTATGGAAGATTTATGGTATTTTGCGAATCGGCAACATTTGTGGAAAAACTTATTTTTTTTTTCTGTATTCGTCAGTGCAAACGCATATTTTAAGCGGGCGTAAAATCAAAAAATGTTTGTAAGCTCCCATACTTATGTACATATTAGATTCTATTATTGAATTACCCTACTTACATTCAATTGCATTTACACCACTGGATTGAAAAGAGGAAGCGTGATTACGATACTGACTACTAGTATATTCTACAAGTACAACACCCCTGGTAGTTTCAACAACTACGAGCTTTAGCGACGTGATTTGGCAACAAATGGAATAAAATCCGAATTACAAAAAAGGTCCGTAAACTCACCATTTTATCGTCATAATGAGGACTACTTAAAGTTATCGCACTCACTAAATAAATATGCCAAAAGGATTGAATTTCATATCCAATATGATTAAAAAGGATGTCATAGGTCAAAGTGACCATATCAGAATGCATAATATAGTACATCATATAAGCATTTCCGAACTTTTATATGACTTCATACGTTCCACTTCAAATAGGTAAAATCTGGTGAACACTACCTCTAGCGCCCATATATTATATCTAATATAAGGATTTTTAAACACTGGTCTGATTTTATCAAAAAGGATATTACTGATGAAACCTAACATTAATAAAATCGGGTCAAGATTAACACCAACTTCCATATATTAAAAAACAAAGTTCGGGTTGGCTTTATAACTATATAATAGTCAAAATGTAAGATATCTTAGCAAAGCTTAGTTACTAAGTATACTACTGATTCTTCTTATTATATCCTACTTTATGCCGATTTTTATCTTCATAAAAAACGTTCTCATCATGTATAATTGAATCGTCAGAAATTAATGCAATCAATTCAGACCTTGCCTTAGCCCTTATTAACTTTATACGATATGATTTCCGACTTTCGCTTGGTTTAACCGTTTAGGTCGGAAAATATTTGTGATACTTTAAGGATATTAAGTAGACACGATTCTTTACTTTGGAAAAGTTTGTGATTACTTGACTCAATATTGGTTGATCAAGCGTCATATTTTACAGCTTTTCTTCGATAGAGGCAAAAAATACAAGCCAGGCTGCTGGAAATATCTTCGAATCCCACAGTCATGTAAGTAATCTTTCGATTGCCTAGAACTAAACATGGCACAAAAAACTGTTTGGTACCATTTTAATAAGGTTGGATACAAAAAGAAGCTCGATGTATGAACCCCACACGGAATAACGCAAAAAATTTCATGGATAAGTACTATCTTCCACTGCTGAAGCCAATGGTTACAGGCCACAGACTCGCCAGAAACTCTAGGAGCTTGGTTGGTGGTTCTTATACTTATAAACCGGACATGGTAACAAGTGATTACCACCTGTTTCAATATATGTCTAATGATTTTTTTGTTTGGCGAAAAATTCGCCTCAAAGGAAGCTTGGAAGTCAACTGTCCATTTTTTTCTAATAGGAACGAGACTTTCTGTAGTAGTGTCATTATGAAATTGAGAATTATATGAATGGGGAAAAAAGTAACATATTTGGATGTGCGATCCTACAATATATAAAGATTGTTTTTAAACATGTGGTTTTCAAAAATAAATAAACCTCAATAATGCGCCGAATATTCTCTTTCTTTACGTCAATTTCAGCGGAGTACCAGTAATGGCTTGTGGTTTATCAGCATTCCAAATGCGACAATTTTGTTTATTAACGTACCCATTTAACCAAACCCGAGCTTCATCGCTGAACAAAATTTTCTTGTGAAAGTCGGGATCGGTGGACATCTCGTTTTGGAATAATACCCCGAACGTGCGACGCAAACCATGTTCTGCAAAATCTTTCAATAAGCAGGGGTACAGTTCCAATCATTGCAGCTAAGTTAATAGTTAGTATATAGTGTATTTTCATCACAAAAAATCCATATTCAATATCAACAGAAAAAATGTTGGAGCAATTCCTTTACAAAGTTTCATCCAGTTTATACGGTTTACCATTGTTTCAGTTTTCGGAAGGCCGTTGAAGCCATTGTACTAGAAAACGCAGATAACAACCCTGAGTTTACATTTTTGGGAAGCTCTTCAAAGTATTTGGAAGCTTTGCTAAAATTTTTGACAGAAATCGTAAAATGTACCACAAGATTAATTAGAATTTAAAACAGTTATGTTTAGTAGAATAAAATTAATGTAAAGAGTCAAAAAGTTTCCTTTTTTTAATATTTATTGGGCCGCAAAAATTTAATTGAATTGAATTTTATGTTTCGAGTAATTGGTGAAATAAGTCTATTTAAAGTGAAAACGATGGTAAAGCAGAAAATAGACATTATTATTTTTGAGAAGCAACAAAAAGAACTGACAGTGTTCTCCGCCAGCCAGGAAGCGGACGTCAAAATAAGACGAATCAACAGGAAGACAGGTATGTAATGCGAATATCATTGAGGGAATGTTTTAAAACGACTTAATTAGTACCCAAATCTACGCCACAAAATACTTTATAATACTATATTAAATACCAAATCGGCATTTTTCATGATCGAGAGTGTAAGCGACTGTCAAATATCAGTTTTTCGATTTTCACATTTCTACATCTCATAGGATATATAATAATTGATTATAGATTCAAAGAAGTCGATTAAATTGCCTGCTATAGGAGCCATGTATAGAAATTCACGCAAGTGAGGAAAGTTTTCTAACCGCCACTCACTTGGGAGTGGTCAATATCGATTCTTTTACTTATGGCTCAAGCAGCTCACGACTTCTGGTCTTAGACCAAGTTGACTCTGGGTAGCCCAAAAACATGAAGGCGAACTAAAGTGAGAAGGCGAAACATCCCCTTCCCAAGGTTGTAAGCTGGGTTTGGGACCCGCCACGTAAGAACCGCTACCAATTAAAAGGAAACACCGATCTCGGATAAGTAACCCCCCTTTTGACGACGACTCCTGTAAACGTATTAAGGATTACGATTTGAGGACATGCAGTTGGAATGTCTGGTCCCTTAATTGAGAAGGTACCACCGCCCAGCTGGTTGATGTCCTCGTTAGAGGACCACCGTCCAAAAAATGTGAGGGACGGGATAAGGACTGAGGCGAATGGGTCCTTGTGGTACCGTAAATTCGTATGACATTCGCTGTGGGAGAGAGACACCGTCCCCGCATACCTACTGGCATTCACCCCGGTGGATGAACGTCCAGCCACTATCCGCAAGACACGTCTCCAGTGTTTTAGACGGACGAATGCTCCAAGGTCCTAACATTGTTTCGAATCACTATCACACAAGAAAAGTTCGCCGTCGTAAAGCTGCAAAGAAAGTAAGGCGCTAAAAGGCGTTTATGAAAAAAGTTACTAAAACTTTAGGATTTTTATTTAATATACATAGATTAGCTGTATTTGCATACACTGCCATTTTTGAGCATTGTAAAAATTTGAAAAGTCATTAACTCATGGTCTATTGACGAGTATTGTTGCAACATGCATAAAAGTATACCACTGGACGTTTTAATTTATGTTGGTTCTAATTTATTTACAGCAATACGGGTGTTGCTTACACTTCATGTGTCGGTAGCTAGTGGAGAGAGCAGTTTCACTAATTCAAACTTATCAGAACCTACCTGTACTCTGCAAAGTCAAAAAAGACTGGCAAGCTTGACAGCATTATGAATTGAAGATGGAGTGTCTCTTAAAATAAAACAGCTGTGTCTGGTTTTTCCAAAGGCACGAATATTTAAAAAAAAAATACGTTTTATTGTACTATTGAATATAATATATTTAAATAAATCTGTTAAACTTTGGATATTATTTTTTTACTAAAAAAACTTTCAATAGTTCAAAATAGGCTTACAAGCGGCGAAGAACTTGGCATTTGCCAAGGGGGTATAAATCATCGTTTGAAAAGCTAGCCTACTGCCGTAGAATTTTATTTTGCTATTGCTACTGCTCTCAATAGAGCTACACAGGCAAGAGCTGTAGCACATGAACATTTTAATTAGCTCTGCTCTTATCCCGCCCCCAATTTTTTGCTACCGCTACGCCAGAGCAGCGCACCGCACTTCATTTTTGACTATTGTTTTTTTATCTCCGAGCAGAGCACATACTTTTAGATTGGTCTGCTAGAGCTTTGCTATGGCTCCCGTCAAAGTTAGAGCGGTAGCTAAAGCATAGCAATAATTCTAGAAATTTTGCTGCTACTGAGTAGTAAATGAAAAGCCTGGTATAAATTCTCTCGGGCCGAATTCAAATTGTTGGGGGCTATAAACTTATAATACTTTAAGGTCTTAAATTATATGACTTTTATATCACACACATCTTTGGATGGTTGTTGTATGCGAATAAGACAATCATGAAAAAAAATGATAACTAAGGCATATTAACATATTAAATATACAATGTTCTTACCAAGTATGTGCACACGGTAATCTATCCGTCGATCGGTCATCGCGATGTATTTGGAACCTTTGAATACCATTCATTCCCTCTAGGGATCCGAATCCTTGGAGAGGAACTTTTGATGTACCAGTAACGAACTGTAAAAATTTAGCTCGATCAGCTTGGTCGAAACTGCGTAAAGCTCTCCAAAACCATTGTATCTGTGAAAGAGAAGAGGAAGTCAATCGGTAAAAAAATTAATATTTTATAAGATGAATAATTTCATCTGACAAAATTTATTTTTACCTGTAAAGATTTGGATGTATACTTGTGGTATTCTGTGTTTGCTCTAAGGTCCTCAATATCAATGTCAGGTAATCCAGATATCAGTAATTCAAGTTCTTGTTCGTTAAATATTGAAATTAGATGTTTTGGTATAATGTCGTAAAAACCTTCTAGAAAGGCATCTAACCTGTAAGTTGTAGTGAAAGTGGAAAGCAAAATATTATTGGTTGTTACCTTAAATACTTTAAATATATCTCAAACATACTGTTGACGAATCGAACCACTCATTTTTAATTGACAAACTAACTGGACGTAATCGAATTTGTTTTCTTCAGTCACAGCGATATTACGTCCATTTGGAATAAGATCCCGGACTTGGGTAACACCAAACTCTTGTATCTCTGTAGAAAATGTAAGTTCATAGCCCAAAGTTGAAATATCATTCTTCATAAGATAATCCAAGCCCTTATAAAATTCATAATCTTGCGACTCCATGTCAGTATATTTCACTTGTTTTCCGAGGATGTGTTTATAAAATGATCGAGTAAAGTAGCACTCTAGTAACTTATTATCATGTATTGCCTTTGCTACAATGAATAGAATTTATTTATTACAATTCATTCTAATAAAATTCGTAAAGAAAATAGTACCTATTACACGTCCAACAAATTTAAAGTAACTCAAATGGTTTGGATTAGCATGACTCGACGGATTTATCATATAAGTAACTCTGTCTCCCGGCGAAACACAAAATAAAGCATACATGGGGTTGAAGATTTCTCTTGAAATTATAACGTACCATTCCCTTAGAAGACCACCAGCATCCTGACCTTCTTCATCTATGAATACATAAAAATATATTAATTTTATTAGGGTTGCGTGACTACTAATTGTTTTATGTACAAAACTATTAATTAACTGATCAACTGATCTACATTTAAGTCGAACACAATTTTGCATTCGATTCTACATACATAAGTATATATGCTGTATTTTAAAATATTAATGAATAATAAAAATGACAACAGAATAAATATTAACAAACGCGAAATATAATAATGTGAAGATCGTTTCAATCGAGGAAATAAACAATACCCCTGCTTTCATACTTCAGTTATAGAAGTTTTAATAAATTACCAACCTTCGAATACTATGTAAAAACGATTTTTCCATTCTTCTGGTCCTAAACGATATAATACTCGGAATGAATCTTCAAATACTGTAACTCGACGTACGCTAACGGTGTTCTCTTCGCGGCGTACACCTTCATCGATGCGTTCAAGCTCAGTTTGAAAAAATTTCCTTTTCACATCAAAATCAAGTATACGTGTATGATCGACTAAAACAGCAAAAGGTCCATCCGATAAATGAATCGGAGATTGACGAAGAATTTGATTTAGCACAGTTCGATGTTTTTCTGCAAAAAGCAAAAAATTCTCCTTGTCTAGTCGTTGCTGAACTTCCAATGAGTTTGTGCGTATGCAAGACTTTCGTATATTATCTAAGAACTCGAACGAACCAATTGAATCTTGTATGTCTGTTGAATCTAAAAATAAATACATTGGAGAAAGTTAAATAATATTTCTAAATGAAAAATAATACACATATTAAGTGGAAAATCATAAAAAAAAAACTATTTAGATTGTCTAGAGCAATTACTATCGTAGTTTTATTAAGGAAACAAAAATATATTATTAAATATTTTTAATTTGATTTTTGACTGTATAGATACGAGTATCTAATATATCGGATATTATAAATGCTTGAGGTGAACCGAACAAATTTTTAGTTTCCCTTTTCGGATAACTGCATGATGCACAATACGATTTTGCACGATTGATTTATGTGCTGATTTAAAAAATATGATGTGAAATTAAAGTGTTGGTAAAAACTTTTAAAAGTTGTGGATTACATATCATCATATCTAATTATGAATATTTACATAAAATTAATATATAACCAAATAAATTTTACGAACCTGTTTTATCAGTCTGGTTGACATTTGCTTCTTCTATTACTTCTAAGGTAGAATTTTGGGATTCAAGGTTGGAAATGTTTTTTTTCTCATTTTTTTTGTTAGTGGCATGTATTAGGAAAAATGCTTCCACAGTGGGTTGCAATACAAGAACTGCATACTCGTCTTTTGACTCTTCTAAAGCTACTAAACATTCACTTAATGTGTTCCAAAGATCTTGCAGAGATATTATCTGACTTAGAGTCGGCTTTTTATTCGCTGAATTCATACCTACAGGATCTTCGGAGTAGAAAATCTCACGAACTTGTATGAATATCTTAAGAGTTTTCAAAAAATATAATTGAGCTGATGAAGGTGAAAGCAATTTTTTGATAGACGGTAGTTGCAATTCACATGAAGGCTTAAAATTGCTCGGTGCCGAAATAATTACGTTTTCTGATGTAAACCGGTCTTGCATTATTCCCTCTAGTACAACTTTATTTTGAATTGCTGTTTCACATTTTGTTTCATTATCAACCTTATTTTGAACTTTGTAGGAGCGAATTTCATCGAGTAAATTTTGTATGGCTAATCGAACTTCTTTTGCTAATCCAAATACTGCCGAGGATAAATACTCCAAAAATATTGCATTAGAAGCGTGAGAACATTGGCTCAAATTAACAATTAGTTTTGAAATATTATCAAGCCCATCGACGGTACCGCATTGATGAGTTAGTACTTCAGTAACTAACTGCAGTTGTGAAAAATTTTTTGAATACAGCTTACTTTTTACACGATAACCGGTAGTGTATAACTTAGTTTCAGCATCAATAGATGATTCATCTCTATGTTTTAACTCAACATTAGTTGCAGTACTTTGACCCTTTTCTTCCATATCAGAAGGTTTATTACCTAACTTGCTGTCGTCCAAATCACTCTCTTTAGGGAGTTCCCCACTAAGACTAGCTAATAATTTAACAAGCATATCTGTAAGTTGGGGAGATCGACAAATAACTTTGTAAGGTAACATTTCAAGTAACTTCGAGAATGGAGTGTCATTAAATGATTGAAATTCGGCACTCGGCTCCTCCCACTCCCACCGTGGATAAGAAGTAAGTGGAAAATCTTGCATATTCGTAAGTCTTTGTGGTGTAAGCAAATCGATTTTTAAAAGAACATCCCAAAATTGTTTGGTGTTTGTGTTATATGTAGTCTTTTTAAGTTGCTTGCTTTTCACCCCACATACATTATTTTTGTGTCCACGATTTGCTGCGGCTTTTGATGTTGATGGGCCTTCATCTAATTTCAAATCTGAAACCTTATGAGATGGTTTAGTAATGTTCAAAGCACTATTGCGCTGCATATTTGATTCTATTCTGAGAGCCTCCCGGTTCACTTCTGAAGTATTTCCAGTAGATATATTCATATTTCTGTTATTTTCTTTCGATTCAGTAGCTGGATCAGGTTTTCTCTTTTGGTCGTGTTTAAATGGAACAAAACTGCGTGGGAAATGCCTTGCTAAAACAAAAAGTAAATCTAAGCAGTTTTTAACAACCATTTGAGCTGCTTGTGGATTTATGCTAATATTATATTTTGTAGTTGAATTGCTCTCAATATTTTTCTGTGTTATTTCATTAATAATAAAAACATTTGATTTGTAGCCAAAAGCTGCATCTATGCGCAATTTAAGCCAGTTGGGTTTAACAATTATTCCATCTGATTCGTTCGTTTTGTCTTCATTGGTTTTTTGTATAATGCTTATTAAAGACTGTATAATCCAGGATCTCGTCGGAGCATGATAGCACAAATTGCGTATAACGCGATGGAAACGAGTGTAATTAATTTTAGTGTCTTCTGTAAATAAAAATAGAAGAATGGTTGCTAAACAATCTGGATCAAGCAAATTATTATCATCCTCCATGAAGAGCAGTGCTATAGGCTTGCCATGAATTTGTTGCTGATGCTGATGTACAATTGTTGTATGCTGGTGATGCTGAGATTGCTGAGTGCGGTCTGCTTCATACCATATTGTATCATAGTTCGAATGCCATCTCGAGTCATCAGTTAGATTTTGTAAAGAGGATGGAAACCGTCGAAGTACATGTGGCGTATCTATATTTGGACCGTTTCGACTCTCCCAATCGCGTCGCAGATATTGAGCTTCAGCAGCCAAATCTGGAGGCAAACTTGCAATTTGTGATTCTTCCATATCAGTAAGAATTGCTCGACGTAATGACTCAGGTAAATTTTGGAAAAATGCCGCTGTATCAACGGGATCATCGGGATTGGCTGCCGAAGCAGCCTGGCGTTGTTGTTCAATTCTCTGTTGCATTAAAACCTCAGTCTGAATATTTGGTGGTAACGCAGCCAAAAATTCAGGATTAACTTCAATTAAAGAATCATGTGCGACTTGAATTGCATTTTGTTGTGCTCGTTGGCGTATGCGTTGCATTCTTAAATGCTCATTTATAACTTCTTCACGCATTTCAGCGGGCAATGCAGCTAAAAATGATGGATCCACACCCTCCGGAACTTGTAGATCTCCCAGTGCAGCTCGAACTTCAGCATTCATTCCAGAAGGTGCAGCCTCTGAAACAGCTTCAATATCATCCGACCGATGGTCTTGAACCGCTGGCACAGAAAGTTCTTGATTTACGGCACTCACTAGCCTAATATCTTCTTCTTCAATATTTTCAGTTGTTACATCTTCTGGCCTATTTGTTGTAAAATGTTGTGATGCTTGAGTTATTATATTATCCACGTTTTCGCTATTTGATGGCTCCAACACTGTGCGCATTTCAAAGCCTGGTGGCATATCAAAAGCCGTGTTAATTTCTTCTCCCAAATTTGTTGGGTTAGTATTTGAACTACTTTCATCCTGTTCATCCTCGAAATCATCTTCAACATTCTCAAGAGTTTCACCCTCATTCGTTACCACTATTGTGGGGTTTTCTTCTTCACTCGAATATTCTACTTCACCGGCACCATCATTTGATATTTGATCCTGGTGTTCCTGTATATCAGTAGATAAAGCAGTATTTTCATTTCTTTCTGTTATATTTTCATTAGCCGACGAGGTATTTTCGGATCCACTATTTAAATTAGTTGTCTGTTGAATGAATACAGGTATAGCACTGCGGCGATTAGGAGAATTGTAAGTGGTAGTGGATATTGGTTGATCTATAGATTTGGCCTTTTGATTGTCTTTGAATGCTCTTATTAAAAACGGAATTAGAAGATGGGCAATATATAAACAAGCATCTGTTTGTGACTCCAAGTCCAAATGCTTAGCTTCCTCAAGCCACCAATGTAAACTATCTTGATTAAATATATCAAGTTGCCCTTCTTCGGTCGGATTATTAAATGATGGCATTAAAGTGCAATACTGTTGATCGAGCAAAATTAAACGCCTAGTAGATTCACGCCTTTGAATCAAACTTCCTATTGGTGTAGTTTGGCTATTTGTTGATCCAACGTATACTGTGCTGGTATTATTTTGACTTCGCTCATGATTGGAGGTTGAAGCACTTTCTAATTCAGTATTTGTAACAAAATTTAAATCTGCCCTTGTTGGACCGAGCCTAGGTGCTACCCAAACAGATGAAGGATTTGTTCTCACTGAGCTTTCTTCTGCATTGGTCAGATTATTATCTGCAAAAGATTGGTCAACCATATTACTAACCACATTTGAGGACGGTTGTACATTATCCTGATCAGATAATAACAAAATATCATTTTGATTTTCCAAACGAGCTCCCCGAATTTCGGGGGAATTCATCATTCTATTTTCGGTATTAAGATTACTGTCAGCACTAGTTACTTGTTCACTAATTCTTGCGCTAACTTCTGAAACTTCATCATCAGCGTCAGATCCGTTGACCACTTGTTCGCCGCTCCTACCACTTACTTCTGAAGCCTCATCATCGGCATCATTTGACGCGGTTTCTGAGGATTCGGGCTCATAAATATGATCGAAAACTTCAATAAACTGGCGAGTTTCTTCATCGGCATCTGTTTCGCTATGATCTTCAACGTCTTCTTCATTACCATCCTCATCTTCGTCATCATCTTCATCATCATCATTTCGTTCATTTTCTGTAGAAGCGTTTGAGTCAGATTCAGATTCACTTGTACTAACATCTCCCATATTAGGGGAGTTATCGACAACAGTTGCAACAAGTTCAGATGAAGTTGATGCGCCATCACTACCACCATTTCCTCCATTTTCAGTATTTGCAACTTGATTGCCATCTGATCGGTTATTTCTTGTGTCCATTCTATTTCCATCTGCAGGGCCATTATTAGAATCAGAACTTCTGCCTAAAAATGCTACATGTCCATTTTGCAATAGATCATCCCATAGTTGATCAAAATTAATTTGAGGTCGCAAATTTGTTGAAGCTAAAAGTTGTGATTCTCGTACATTTTCTGCAGCGTCTTCATTGCTGGTCGACATGGAGTTGGTTGGTTCTTCTGAATCTAAGAATATATCTTCGCCATTCAAAATAAAATCGAATGCCTGTCTACGATCAGATAAAACGTTCCGAATAATATCACGAAGCACATGTTCACTACCTACAGATCCCGAGTTTTCATTGGAGACACGTGATGTTATTCTTGGATATAAACGGCGATTCATAACAGCATTGTTGCCATTTGGTGGAGTACCAAAAAATATTTTTCTAGAAGATAAAGTACCAGGTGTAATAGTAAGTCTTAACAAAATTTCCATTGGACGTAAAGTTGAATGTACTGTGGTTAGAGTGTTAGAATTAGATAAATCTTTATATTGCGCTAATTTTGCCAAATCCGTCATTATTCCTTGTTTCAGCAAAATTCTATACATATTATTACGTTGTAAATGCACTTTACTTGACAGCATTGGACTTTCAATCATTATGGGAATCAAACCAATAAGAACTTGCAAACGAACATGTTTTTCTGTGTAGCTAGGCTCAGTTAGTGTTCGCACAATCGCTTCATGAAGTTCTTCAACCAATTTCGATTGAACTGTGGGCTGACTAACGCAATCTGACAAAGAAGAAAGTAGAACTCTTGACATCATACTCACTTCTGGATCTTGTTGGCGCTTAGTTATTGGTAGAAAGTGATCTAGAATAAATGAGATGCATGTCTGTGGTTTTTTAATTAGTGGGCTGTCGGACGGCATATATACGTATTCGATAATAATTTTCGGCACTAGACACTGATAGGATCTAACTGCGTCTGCTAATATTTTTAATAAAGTTGAACGCGGTAATATTGGCTTTTGGTGCGTATGACTCGTAGATGGTATATGCCAACTGCAGCAACAAGGATTTACATCAATATTTTCTGTGTGTTTTTTAGCCGAAGATATTTTAGGTTGAGAATTATCTAATTGAATATGTGAGGTCTCCCCCATCCCTGTGATACTATCATCACAATCATCTGTTGTGGACAATTCGCCATAATGTTCACAAGGTTGAATTATTGCTCTTAATATATCTTTTACTGTTTCTTCTGAGGCTTCATCCATTTTCAAAACATTGTTAGTGATGGTGTCACTAGGTTTATTTTGAGTTTGACTCTTTATAAGGAATCTTGAATCATCTATAGGAAAATTCGAACTCAAAGCATTATCAGCTTGTAACGACTGTTTTGCCGCCAAAAGAAATATCTTCGGATGTCTTGCTACCGCAGATGATACTTGCGTCAGAAAATATACCAGATCGCGATGTCCAACTGGCACAGTTGGCGAAGAACGTATAGTCAAAATTCTTTCAATGGAATCTTGTAAAATTGAGGGAGCTTCGAGAACATGTCGTATTATAACGATAGCATAAGTGGGAAACTCCATCATTCCACATGCTTGACGCATCTTAAGTAATAGTGATATTCCACCATTTTTATAGAAGGCCTTTGCATTCTCATAATCCTTAGTTAAGCGAGCACAAAGTTTCATAATGGAAATCTTTGTTTCGAAATCTACTAAAAATTCAGGTCTTAATAAGTGAACAAGACAGGCAATGATATCAATACAATTTTCGCGGGATAATCCAACCTTTTCTTCGTGAAGAATAATCTTTTTGTTATGTTTGGAAAACCCAGATGTTCCTTTTTTTGTGGTTGATTTTGTAGTGTTTTTAACCTTCATTTTCTTTTGTCCTAATGAAGTACATTCTTGTAATTGCGTCGCGCAAGTTTGTGGCAAATCCTTTTCATTGGTCTGAACAATGTTTTCCTCATTATCACAATCTTTTTTAGCCTGCGATAAACCGGTTAATGAACGAAGACAAATCAGTTCATCTTTATAAACTACACCTTCACCACCAGGTTTTGATCTTACACTGCGAGTAAGAATACTATCTGTTTTGATATTGGTATTTCCAATTTTGAGTGAGCTTATAGCTTCCGATATTTTTAAGTCTGGTAACACTGAGCGATGGCTTCCTGAAGCTTCGCTCACTTGAGTCATATAATTAAAATTAACAGTATATCGCTGGCGTCCTATGTGAATCACTTGAGACTTTTCACCCATTGCAAACGCATTTTTAAGTAAATTATTATTCGTTTCTGTATATGAGTTCCATTTTCCCGTCGAAACATCATACCACCTCCATTTATCTGTGCATACGGCTCGCATATTTTCCCTTCGTTGCAATATTATGCAAACGTTATCAATTGCGTCAACGAATTCTATAAAGTTCTGCAACCATTGAGGAGCTTGGGGCTTAACACCTATTAATGTTTGTTCATTCAATAAAGCTTCAGTCTCATATAGTAGATTGACTATAATATGCATAAATTTTTCATGAGAGACTATAGCACAAAACTCCTTCCTAATGTCACTATAATTTTCATCTAACAGTATTGTTGAGACCTTAAGACGTATTAAAAGTTTTGTCGATATTTCCCCAAAGAAAATATTTTCCAATTCAGATGTATTCGTTATTTTTTCGTTTTTTATAACGTTGGTTATTTGTTCCATACATTCGGTTACACCATTCACAAGATTCATAATGAATTCTCGTTTATTTTGCTGATTATTCTGTCGGTATAGCGCAGATAAAAGCTCTGTACCAGTATTAACGGTTTCAGGCAAATATTCCATAAATGCAAATACTCTTTCAAATACATCATTGCAAAACTGATTAAATATTTCATTTGGTACAATTTGAACATTATGAAAACCTCCATATTGTTTAAACTTCAAATTTCCTTTCGTATCACTTGTTCGGTTGAAACCTGAAGTTGATGCCGAATCTGTGTCAATGTCCATGTCGGTGCCACCTTGTTGACAGTTAAGTTGATTTGAAATACTTTGAGTATTTTGTATTTCAGTAGTTGTTGCTTCTGGATGATTCAACAGGAACTCTGTTGCTTGTTCAAGTGAACGCGTATTTCTTAGGGCATCCATAACATGTTGTGGGCCAAATCCCATGTCGGTTAATACTTTGAAATGGTTAGCATTTAAAAATCCTTCTTCTGAAGACTTTTCAGTTTTTTTCCGTTGTTTAAGTAGTTTATCCGCATTCTGAATCTCATCTAAACGTGCTTTATAACGGTTGGATATCATATTGTGTGATTTTATAATATGCTTCAATATAGCCATAATAGTTTCAGTTATAGATACTCCATAATTAGGAATAGGTTTACGTTTCCAAATGCGCCTCACAACATGCATAGCAAGTTGATGCATTTGGATTAAGTAGAATATTGGTTCGAAGTCAATAGTATCTGAACTATGACTACCTTTTGTCGACAAAGCATAAGGTGAATCAAGAATTCCTCTGGGATTTACCATTTTTTCAAGCAACTGTAGCCAGGCATCTATAAATTCTCCGGTGCCTGCAGGGTATTCGTTGGTATCACTCGGAATATTTTGTAAAATATTGTTTAATAACAAACAATTCTCAAATCCAAAAGTATTCGAACTATTATCTAGTGATAAAGCCCAATAGAACATATCAAAAAATGCCCCTAAGCCATTTTCTTCACAAAATTGAGAGATCATTAAGTGGAAACAGCTTCGTTTGTCATCAAAAAGCATTGGACCAGTAAATCCCACAGAACATATAAGAAATGTAAGTTTTAACTTTGGTGCAGGTTTTGTTACATTATTTTCATGGCTGAAGCCATTTACTAGAATTGAGCTCAGAACCCGAGCAATTTCTTTAGCGTCCGCTGTTGGAATCTTACTGTTTACAGTATTTGATGAATAGTCATTGTTCCGGCGTTGCCGAGCTTGAGGTGTACCAACGGAAAGTTTTACCAAGGTTCCAAAAAGTTCGGCTAGTGCACGCCCTAGCCGAGAAGAAGCTGCCAACAATGACTTTATATAACGCAGTTGATCATCCGCTTTTATTTTAAACTTAATGGAACTCAATTTCTTCATTGCCAAATCGTCCTTGTCAGCACCCACTGTTGGCTCGGGAATAGATGTGTCATATAATCCAGTTTCATTTATTTCATCGGAGCACAGGCTTAACAAAATGGTACTCTCCCACACCAAAGAAATATAAAGACGGACTAAACTTTGCAAGAGCTGTAAGCCAGTACCTGAATTGTTACCCCAACGACTTAGTAGAGTTAGCCGCATTTCACTTGAAGCATTACGACATAAATGAACTAGAAGAACCACATATCCATGAACTGAGCTCATATTGTGTAAAAGTGGTGTGTAATCAGCTGTAGAAAAGCCATCATCTAATTTGGGGCATGCCATTAACTCACGCAAAAGTATACTTTCTCCGGGAAAATTAAAATTCGATATAAGCGGTTGCAAATTGTTTGTTATTTTTGATAATTCTTCGAGTGCTATATCTATTACTGTCGTCTCATGTGCTAAATTCAAAATAGATTTACACACATTAGCAACTGCTTGTGCTGTTGTAGATACAGGTGAATCAATTGGTAAGTTTGGCAATGACAGCAAACGTAGGAGTGGTTGTAAACCGCCATGCATTACGAACTCTCTACAATGATCCCCATTTGAGCTATTGCTGAATATCGCATCAATAAATTTCATAACATTTAATATGTAGTCGATTAAAGGAATAGCTTCCCGTTCATGATTTAATCGAATTTGCACCTGTTGTTCTATATTTCTATTTTGTCTGTGTTGCTGTTGCTGTGACGCAGAAGACATTTCATCATCATCTTCATCGTCTTCCCCACTGCTATCATTTTCGTTGCACCTTAATTCCAGGGTGTTCTCATTACTAGGAGCTTGTTGGTTAGTTGGGTTGATCGTATTGGCAATAGAAGAGCTATTATCCTTATGCGCTCTCCAGCAAACATATTTCGCATCCGATCCAAATCGAACTAAATCATGAAGTAATCGTACGATGGCTTCTATTGCGTCTGTACGTAAGTAGGGATGATGCTTCATGAGGTCATCCATGGCATTACCCAAATTCGTAGAAGTGTCACCTAACGGGTCTGAAGACCGGCGCCTTCGCATAGCTACTAAATAATCTGGCGACAACAATACCCTCAGGAATTTATCAAATGGATCATAAGACATGAATTCCATTAGGCCACGTTCATTTAGGCATAGGGCTGAAAATATATTCGGTAAAGAACCCAATATTTCCCTTGTTGCTGGTACTTCTTTTTGTAGCAACGAACGAAGGATTATATTTGTGAGACCCGTTTCTTGTAAAGATGACAATAAAGATGGTTCATTGAAAACATAAACCGTAACAACATCTGTAGCTAACAAAAATAATGACGGCCCGTAATACTCAGCATTTGATATTATGTGCTGTAAAGATTTTGGCAAGGAACTTTCCATTATATTTCGCATACCATTAAAATGAGCATGGTCTTGAATCGATTTTTTAAGAAAGTTAAGCATAGATTTCAATAAGGCTGCTCTTTGAGTAACACATGCTATTTTTTTCCCGTCTTGCTCAGTTACCGGTGATTGTGACGCCGACTTTTCATTCAAGACTCTACTATACTTTCTGGTGTCTCGTTGAAGTTCACTCCTTCCAACATAAGCTTCATTATCTTCAAACGTTTCCGGTGGTGCATTATCCCCATTTCCTTGATCTGAAGATAAAAAAAAACATCAAAAAATCGTGATTAAAGAAATGGCATGTTTTAATTATTAAATTTTCAATGAAGTTTTATGACGGATGAAAAAAAGGTTGTTTTGTATACTATACACTACAGTACCAACTATTACCATTTGAAATTTGCTCCATATCGTCTATAAGTTCCACTTTTATTTCCAAATTATCTAAAGCATCTCTGCAGCAATTAATTTCTTTTTCCATGCGGTCAATAAATATATTAAGGCCATTACATTGATGAAATTTGCTGATGTCGATATTAGTAATTAAATCAATGACCCGAACAGCTCGTGTAACAAAGGTTATGTGTTCTAAATCGACTCCGGGCCAATTAATTACTTGTAGCAAAGATTTCATCATACCACTTTTCACTAAAGCATGACCACCTGCTTCATAACTGGCTAAATGATAAAGTAGACTAAACAATGATGTGGCCAGAACCAATGGATATTTTTCGCAAATTCCATCGTTCGTCAAGCTTATTATACAATCGCGGACTAAAAGTGGTAAAATGCCTCCTTGACGTTCTGCTCCTGTATATTGTATTATTTTTGTCAGCCTAGAACCTGGTCTAAAAGAAAAACATCCTTAAATTATTATAATAATCAGGGATGTTGTGGAATCTGATAGTTGTCGGAATCAGAATTGAAACCGATCAAAAAAAGCAGTAGGTGTCATGAATTCAGATATTATTGGTTTGATATTCGAAACAGAATTTGTATCGGTTTTGGGTGTCACAGAAACCAATTTTATCAGTTTTGCTGTCAGAAACAAATCAAGAAGATAGTCGCACACAGATTTGAATTGTAAGTTAAGAAATCAAATTATTTTATTGTTACGAATTAATTTATCTTTATTTCTATAGGAGACAACATAAGAATAAAACACGAAATGTCTTAATTATTGAGTTTTGGAAAAAAAATGCGGATATAAGTATAAGAGGGGAGCCTTTATTAGAGGCCTAAAAAATCGTTTTTTTTTTGGGGGGGAGGGAAAGAAATAATTGATTAAAGCGAAATTTCTAGGCTTTATAGTTGTATGTATGTATATTTAAACATCATCCGCAAATTTTTTGGATTCAAAATCCTTAATATTCTGCCTTTGAAAAGCAATTGCCAGATGCTTCTCGCATGTGTATATGCCAGACGGCGGGCAGGATGCAGGTCGCGATTTCCCTCGTAAACAATAAAGTCAAAGAGATTCATATTTTTTAATAACTTATCTTCAAGCTGAGTTTGGAAAATTTTTAAAGAGATTTAAGAAAAAAGTATTAAATTTTTTAAAGCTTCTAAATCAGGCTACCCCTTAAAGATTTACAAAAAGTAATAAACGTAATTAAACACCCAAATGCGTCTTTATTCATTCGATAAATGTTATCTCTTAAAATCTTTCTATAATTCGGAACTCATTAAAAACTTAAATAGGTTTGCTTCCAAATGTATTCATTTGCAAATTTGCACATTAGTAAACAGCTGATTCGAATATTGGTTTTGCTTATATTCGAAAAGACGAAAATCCAATCAGATTCTGTGACACCATTGGAAATCAGAATTGGTTTGCAATTCTGACAGCTAAGCAATTCTGTCTTGGATTCCACAACACCCCTGAATAATTAATGAAACAGAGATAAATACCTTGGTACATTAGGATTTCGGTCGAAGTGCAACATAGACGTTAATGTTCTTAGAACGGCAGCACGAATTTCAACTAAATATACATCCTCTTTATCTATTAATTCGCACAATTCTTCACCAAAGCCGGAATATAGGATTCTCTCAACATTGTCTTGTAAAGCATTAGAGTAAATCAGTACCGATATTGCTTGAAGACGAGCTTGAACAAACTGGAGACGTAACTTTTGATCTTTAAAACCAGATACAAGACGAATCCTATGTGCAATTCGCATCTAAAAGTATAGGATTTTTGCTACTTTAGTTTTTTGTTCTGATTTCACATTATTTTTTGTTATATGTATTAACAGTCTTTATATTAACAATTTTTATTTCTTAGTATTAATAAATAATAAAGTGTTAACTTAAAAAAACAACTCAAGTATATCCCACTATACAAACATTGATTCGAGACCTCACAAACGACTGTCAGATTCACATAATTATTTTAGGTATTCTACTGCTCCACAATCAATCATGAATTTTGTGAATATAAAATAAAAACACACATTTATCTGCGCTCTTTTGAAAAACCGGCTATTAATTTTTTTGTTTTATAAAATATGTACGGAGAAAACGATGATTCTAAGTTGCAATCAATTTGAAGGACCCGAAATAATATGTCTCTATACTTAAACAAGTAGACAGTATAGCTGAACTTTTTTAGCGTGTAATCGTCTTTTTGTAGTTTGTCACATTGCAGTTATGTAGGGGTGAGAGAAATTATCCGATTTCATCCATTTCATATTGTATGAAGATATGCTAGAGTAATATCGTAAATTTGGTTTATATATGGAGCTTTAGTGTTTTGTGAGTTAAGTACATGCATTAAAAGTATTACTGGCCACCCACTCCTCAACAATATTTCAAATCACAGATGCCTTCTATACATAGTTTCATCAAATGATCTCAAATTTTACTAAATTAAGTGAAGTTTTCCCGAAGGTACAAACATTGGGAATTCAACTCTTATAGACATCCTAAGCATAACTTCATCTGCAACAAATTGCGAAAGCAAAAAAAATTTAGGTTAATATTTTCTTTAACTATAAAAATCAATTATGTTTCAGTCGAAATATCTGCATTAGCTGAGAGTTTACTTAATGCAACTTGGCTAAATGAAGTGATATAATAAGAAGAAAGACCACAATAGATAATATGTTGCAGTGCCATTCTCTGTTATAATCTAGTCCAAGCTAATCTATGTACCTGCATAGGATATTAATTTTTGTACAGACATCGAAATAACCAATTTTTCTCTTTTTTTAATTTCCACTTACCTTAACTGTCTCCGATGGGTTTTTCATATGACCACAGATCGCTTTCACCACTTCTGAGATGGGTAAGCCCTTGCATGTATTCACCATATCAGGTATCTCCAGTAAAACTACTTGACCATTTTCATCTGAGTATTCAATTGAAAGTTGATATAAAAACTCCAGTTTAGGTTTTCTAATGCAACAATCAATTAAAGCCAAACCATAATTTGGGTCCCCCCAGCGCTGTAAATAAATTTGAGTGAAGTATTAGATTAAAAACAAAAATAAGTAATTGTACCTCAGCAATATTATAAAGTTTCGTCAAAAGCATATCCTTCTTTTCCAGTGATAACCGCGGTATGAAATTACTTCTTTTAGAAAACATGTACAGCAAATTCAGAACTGCCAATACAACATCCATATTCTGAGAAGACAGTAATTGGGTCAAATGTTCTACCGAATTATAAAGATGTCTTGAAAAGGAGTGTTCAATCAATAAAGTAGTAAAATTCAAAACGAGAAGTAACAAACGAACATCCTGAAACCATTTATAAAAGTGATATCGTTTATTAAAGAAATGTAAGTAAATTTTTAATACTAAAATATGTTTTATATTTATATATAATATATTTCTTAAATACTAATTAAATTTTTATCCACTTAATACAAACACAAAATTTTTTTTTGAATTAATACATAACTGACATGCAATTTCTATTTGTATTCTACTGCTATTTTCGAATTCAAAGTGTATATAAATAAACTTTCTTGTATCATAATTATTATACCGGTATAACGTATTGTCTGACACAATATCATATCATACCCAATATATAATACCCAACGTTTTTCATCCAAACAAACAGCGCCTGAACTTAATTAAGAATTTAAATTTTTTTGTTTTAAACACTTTATCATTATTCTAATTCTAACATCCTTGATCCAGAACCCATCAAGAGACCGTCGTATCAAAGGGTCGGAAAAGAGTTAAATAACTTCGGTCCATACAAACCAAACTAACAGAAATATTTATGACGTTTGTTGTGAGGTTATTTTTGTTTAAACCTTTTTTTTGGAAACGTATCTGATAAAATAGTTGACATACTGCATATACTATAAATGAATATATATTATAACGTATATGTACTTAACTTGAATTTCAACGAAACGGTTTACCAAAGTGAAAAACAATTTAACTCTTTTCAATAGAAGTTACCAAAAATTTTCAAGTTTTAGCCACACAACAACATCAATAAAAATTACAACAAATTAGCCCCAGAATAAAAACAAAGGTATTGCAACTCAGAACTACATATATAATCTCAGCCAGGAGGAATGAATGATAATTATTATCATTCTCAGGACAGTCGGGTCTACGTAGTCGAAACGAACCCGTATTTTTTATTCAAGCAAGGATTGGTAACTCGGCAGAATTCTTCCGCTACAACAACAACAACAATTATTATATTACTTTATTTCCGATGAGCCACTGCGAATTGTAATTGTCGCAAATTGATAAGAAATTATAGAAACGGAAACACGTTATACACAATTTTCTTTATAGGTTTTATGAAATTTCTACAGATACTTTCCGTGTCCGTTCATTGGAGCGTTCTCATCTCCGGTTATACGAATTGGTTTTATATGAAAATATTAATGAAAACATGTTCATGAAAATTTACCCGTTGCATTGATAAAATGGCGGTATTTTTTAAAGTAATGTTGAGTTTTACCTACAATTTTGGTCGATTTGGGTACGCCAAAATTGGATTTTTGATAAGATCAAAAAACAACAAAAAAAAATAATGATCCCATCACATCTCCGAGTTACCAAGTAAAAACTCAAGAAAATTTGGAAAATATAGTTTTGTGAAAAACGCGTTTAAAGAGAAACTAGTGGGGAGATTGAACAAAGTTATCTACTATGGAAGGCTATACCCAAAAAACTATTTTTAAAATTAAAACCTATCGAAATATGAAAACCATCTTTTTTTACCTTCACATTAAGTAAGTAAGTGTACAGCTCCTGGCGTATGCCGATAATATTGATATCATCGGCCTCAACACCCGCGCCGTTAGTTCTGCTTTCTCCAGACTGAACAAGGAAACAACGCAAATGGGTCTGGCAGTGAACGAGGGCAAGACGAAATATCTTCTTTCACAAACAAACAGTCGTCGCACTCGAGACTTGGCTCTCACGTCACTGTTGACAGTCATAACTTTGAAGTTGTAGATAATTTCATCTATTTAGGAACCAGCTTTGAAATACAACGCAGGTTTACTCTTGCCAACAGGTGCTACTTCGGACTGAATAGACAATTGAAAAGTAAAGTTCTCTCTCGACGAACAAAAGCCAAACTCTATAAGTCGCTCATAATTCCTGTCCTGCCATGGTGCAGAAGCTTGGACGATGACAACAACCGATGAGTCGACGTTACGAGTTTTCGAGAAAAAGGTTCTGCGAAAGATTTATGGTCCTTTGCGCATTGGCCACGGCGAATATCGCATAAGATGGAACGATGAGCTGTACGAGATATACGACGGCATTGACATAGTTCAGCGAATTAAAAGACAGCGGCTACGCTGGCTGGGTTATGTTGTCCGGGTGGATGAAAACACTCCAGCTCTGAAGGTATTCGACGCAGTACCCGCCGTGGGAAGCAGAGGAAGAGGAAGACCTCCACTCCGTTCTAACGACCAAGTGGAGAAGGACCTGGCTTCGCTTGGAATATCCAATTGACGTAAGCGGTGTCTACGCTAGTAAAGAAGAAGAAGACTAAGTACGCCCATAAATCAATTAACAATACAAAATTTGTAAAAATCGCCAAATTTTAAGAACTCTGAAACTTGAATATTTAGGTAGTTCACTGGTTTCGATGGTGTTGTTTTAACGGAGTATCAATCCCCGTCGGGATGGTAGGGGTTATCCATGTTGTCGTCGACGTCATCTAACGGACCAAAGGGAAAGGGGTTTGGGTTGGCAGGACATGCAAAGAGGTGGCCAGCGTCATACGGAAACTCATTGCATGCAGTACATATATTGGATATGTCTGGGTCCATTCTGGATAAGTAGAAGTTTAACCTACTACGGTATCGAGAACTATGCTGCGCTAGTCACTCGCGTTTCTCGCGGAAACTCGAACTCTTCGTCTACGATGGGTGGTGAATTGACTCCCAGAACGCCATTCACTGAATGGCGGTCAGCGCCTATCGGAAGCTGGTTGCGTCCGAGTCCGGTCGGTATACTATTCGATTTCGTCGACGTAGTTAAGGAAGGACCTCTTGATGTTCCTAGGGGGCGTTCCGCTCCAAGCAGGTGGCTGCAAGAGTAATTTCTAGGAAAATTCATAATGCTCCTTAACTGGGAGCATAAGCGTCTCACTATGTAGGTGTTCGATGGGAGACATCCGGAGTGCAGTGTTCTGACAGGTCTAAAGTTTCCTCATCTGCGTACCACTACATTCAGGCGACCATATTGGTGCGGCGTAATTGAGGACCAGCCGGCCGACTGCCCTGTATGTTGACAAAAACGTTTCTTTGTCTCTTCCCCATGTGCTGCCGGCTAGCGACTTGAAGATTTTGTTGCGGCTATGTACCGGAGCATAGACTATCAAAAATTACACTTAAAATTTTGAGATCCCTCTATACTCCTTCGTCCAGTTCATAAAAATGGTCGCTGTGGATTTGGTGGGGAAAGTTTGGGGTTCCAGAATCCCCTGATTGTCGACAGCTCAGGTAGTTCATGGTCCACCTCTACAGTCCTAAAGGAAGCGTAGTTTTTTCGATATCCTGCATCGGTGAAAGTGGCGCACAGTCGTTTAACATTTTGCGCAGCTTGGTTTTGTCTACCGAAGGGTGCAGTGTGCAGTAAATTGCCAACTAAAATAGCTCGCGCACATCTTCGGGTCCGAAGAGGCATAAACATTGAATTGAACTTCAACTCGGTCGTCATGTCTCTTCGGTTTAGACAAAGCCTCGACAGTAGCCCAGAGCTTACTCACTCTAGTGGGGAGGTTGTAGGACTTCAGCCGCTCTATCCATTTCGTCCGCTTATGATGGGTTACCAATCGCCGAGTCTCAAAAATTGAAATTCCTTATGTGGGAATCCCCGGGATCGGCATGGCGTAAGGTGTTTCATTAGCTAAAACGGCTGCTTCGGCTGGGAAATTGGGGCGGAGTTCCGCTTCCAGCCGGGATGAAGCGAGCGGTAACTGCTGCGATCACCTTGCAGAATTGACGTTCGCCAACGGATATGTCCGTAGGAGTGGGTGATCTTAGTAAATTCTGACAGGCAGGAATGCCAAAGATCATGTTTTGTCGCCTAGTACCAAACGGTTTGCACCACCGTATGAAGGCTAGGCGCTTGCGATCCTTACGTAAAAAGTTGAATCCGGCACAACTCAGAAAATCTGAATGGCTGTTTAACTTGGTTTCTTTGAGCGCAGCTATCGATCCCAGGGTAAGATCCTTTGCAGTTAAATTGAATAATGCGGGTTTGTCGCGGGTGTCCGTGACCATGGATGTGAGGAAGTGACGTGTAGGTGGTCTACAGCTGCAGAACCAGCAGAGGCGGCTGTAGCATTGTTGTGTTGCTTAGCAACGCCACTGTTGTGTGTTACGTATTGCGTTAGCAACTGGGAACACATCACTCATAATCCACTCCCTATGTGTCTTAAGGCCGCAGGTCTTAAGATGGCTCCCTTTTAGCACAAACGCAGCAGAAAAATTACTCCGGGCCCGAGTTGGACTCAATGCCAACTCGAGTCAGGAAGATAAGGAGCAGCCCTGCTGCAAGGCATTGCTCTATTGACTACGAACAAAGATTAACACTTTCCGATCAAAAAGAGGTTAAATCGACGAAAAAACAGCCCTCGGCCGGATAAAATCCGGACCAATTCCGATCAATAATACTGCTTGGTGTTCTGTACTGAAGCTCTCTCTAAATTGATAAATTGTCTACACAAAATCTGAATTAAAAACTGTTAATTTTAAAAATAAGAATATAATTAAGCGATGAAACCAAAATGAAGCTAATCTGAATATTTTTTAATTAAACAAACAAAATTCCCCCAGTTATAATACCCTTCACAGGAGCATATCTACACTGATGGACAAAATAATAGGTATGTGTTTAGCGGTTACAGTTATTTCATCAAATGGCGTTGTACCGATATATCTTTACGATGAAGGCGAACTTGTAGAGCGCCAGTGTTAACAAATTGCATTATTATTAGGTTGTCAAAAAAGTCTTGCGGTATTTTTATTGAATGATTTATTGAGTTTATTGAAATGGTTTATAACGGTTTAATGACTCATGCCCAGCTCTTGACCGATGCTACTATGCCGGTCTCTTTCGACCAATTCAGCGATTTTATCGCAATTTTCGACGACAGGCTTTCCAGAGCGTGGCGCATCTTCGACCACCTCTACACCAGAGCGAAAACGTTGAAACCATCGTTGTGCGGTGGAAATGGAAACTTAACCGGGTCCATAAACTGCACAAATTTTATGGCGGCTTGAGATGCATTTTTGCCTTTATCGTATTAGTACTGTAAAATATGCCGTACTTTCTCTCTATTTTGCTCCATGTCTGCGACGCTCGGAACTTACGAACGACATAATCAAACACGTGCTAGCGCGTAAAATGAGCTTTCCAAAAAGGTACAGCATGACCCGATGCGACAAATAAAACTAGAACTACGCGCTTTCAGCGCTAACTAGCGAAAATACCGCAAGACTTTTTTGATAGCATAAGATTTTGTTAATTTTACGTTCGATGAACAAGTTATCAATGTTTCATTAATTATTTTGGATAAAAGACACAATGACTGCCTTTAAATACAGAAATTTTGCAAAACGTTTTCCTATCGTATGCTGCTGCAGGGATGGTGTTAGCGACAACATAACAACCCGAAACATACATCGAGGTTGGTATCTGAATGGTTTAAAGATACAAGTGTGACCTGCAAAAAATCTACCAAATAATCCCCTGATTCCAACTCGATTCAGAACTGCTCCAGTGACATTAAAAGGAGATTGGCAGCTTTTTCATTTCACAATAAAGAGCAATTGTGGAAAGTAAATTTGAGATGATATCCCATTGGTAACCTGGCAAAAATTAACGTAATCCATGCCGAATAGAATTGAATAACTTAACGAATAACCACGGATAAACAGGTTATTGAAGGGTAACTTGAATTTTTTTTATTTAGAAACACCCATTATTTTCACCAATGCTATTTATTGTTTAAAAAAAAAAATACAGTTATAATATTTGAAATGGAATTTTTCCGGCATATTTTGTTTTAATAAAGTAAAGCCAAGATATAACTAAAACAAAGCTTTTTAATTGGAAATATTTCAAAGTTACTAAGTAAAACCTGTCTTTTATTTTGTCCATGTTTCACTAAAATCGTAACGGGAAACGTTTTGCCAGATCTTGGGTGAATTCCTCTATTTATGCATATGGATATTTTCCTTTATAAATTTATTAAACAAATAAGTAAAATTATACACATGTATTAGTAATACTATATAATAATATTACGTAATAAAGTGTAAAGTATACAGTGCAGTACGAAAACTCAAATTTTGTTTCTATATGAGTGCATGATAACCGAAAAATATAACCACTTCATACCCAAAACTCATATTTTAAATATAATAATATATGTATATATCGTCGCCTAAAATACAAACCAATGTATCATCAAAAATAAATGGAAATCGCTGACAGATATAATAACTAAAATTTACCATTTTATAACGAAAACTTAAATTTTGAGTGCATGATAACCGTAAATTATAACCACTTTACACCAAAAAGTCAATATATTTTTTTATTTTCCACGCAGAAAGGGCTACTACGCGAAAGTACTTCAGTCACCCCGGGTATTCGCTCGGCCAGGATTATTTTTTTAAAGCGCGGCCGAAGGCCGCCAACGCAGAAAGGAGTACTATGCGAAAGTACTTCAGTCACCTCGGGTATTCGCTCCGCCAGGGTTATTTTTTTAGAGCGCGGCCGAAGGCCACCAACGCAGAAAGGAGTACTATGCGAAAGTACTCCAGTCACCCCGGGTATTCGCTCGACCAGGGTTATTTTTTTAAAGCGCGGCCAAAGTAATCGCAATCGTGCCGTTTTGGGTATGAAGTGGTTATATTTTTCGGTTATCATGCACACATATTGAAACAAAATTTGAATTTTTCTTACTGCACTATATACTTTACACTTTATTTATTATTATATAATATTACTAATACATGTATATAATTTTACTTATTTGCTTAATAAATTTAAAAAGGAAAATATCCATATGCATGAATAGAGCAATTTTTGCGAAAAAGAGGAATTTCAGCGAATTGCCTTATCATCACATGGCAGCGCTCCATTTCGTGGTAATTTTTGGTAAACAAATGAGGTTGAAAGAAGCGTGAAATGTGATTTTCTAAATAAAGTTTTTTTTTTTAGTAAAAAAACCTGCTAAAAGAGTAAAATGTAGATTTATTTAAAAGATTATAGTGCAATTTAATTAATTTGAAGTGAAAAATGTGAAAAAAGTGTATTTAATGTGGTGAAATAGCTCCTTGAAATGGTCCAGGAGGACTTCCTCTTTCCAATGGTACCTTCAAATCGCGGTGCCAAAGAAATCGGAATTGTGCGGAATATACACTAGCATATATTTAGAAATTTGCAAAAAATGGCAATTTTTAAAGTGAATTTGTGCAAAAATTTGTGAACCGATTTTTTTAAAATATGTTTTAAAATAATGTTCGACAATTTAAGCATACATGCGTTTTTTAAATTTTCAATTTGGTACTCTCGTTTAGGTAAAGTGAGCCAAAATTAACCGGCGCGATACTAAACTCAACCCGATAAAATACAATATAACTAGACACCAAAATATTTTTAACTATTTCATCTGCAATTTTTAATTATCAAGATATGAAATAAGCTACGAAATCAAAACAAATATTTTATTCACCAAAACAATATTATATTGGTCAATATGGAATAAATCAAACATAATTCAGTATTCTGTAATACATAAGTGATTATAATAAATACCTCTTTGGAAAATTTTAGGTCGCAATATAACATGAACTCATTATCATCCACCTGCCTTGCACCTTCCTCTAAAATTTTGTCAAAACGATCCAAAATATGAGTCCAGTGGTATAGTTCACACTTTCCATATGTCCAAACTGTTACTGTTTCAAGAAACCGGGAAATATCAACTTTACTGCGACATTTTGTTAATTGATCTATGAGCAATCTGCATTCTGGCGTTAGCTCCGACGAACTCTTTTTCATTTTACTTGTATCAACTTTCATGGTTGTAGTTTTTTAACAATTTTATTGCCCAATCTTAGTAATTCACCAGTACATATCATTATTATGAAAACACAATAGCAGGACCATAAAATCCAGCACTTTTACTTGGATTCCCTAACAATTATTACAAAAACTATCCAATTCAAAAACCGTAGACAATAAAGAAAAACAAAACAAGGAGCTGCCACCTCTCTTATTAATAAATCTTTTTTAGTGAATGTTCTCACTTTCACCAATGTCCCCATCTTATAATTAATAATAGTTACAAGTCGTTTAGACCATTATAAATGTTTAAACAAAGAAATTTTCAACTACTGTCAAAACCACTACCTGACCACAATAATGAGTTCTTCCGAAAAATTTCTTTTAAAATAAAGGAACTGTAACTTTTCTTGTGGAAATTTATATTTAATAGGAAATTATAAGAAATGCTTAAACGTCTTTGTGCCGACTGAACGAAATCGGAGAATGTTCTGTTTGAATTTAAATGAATTTAAGTTAATGTTTATAGTTTTTTTAGTTATGTGACCCCAAGTTATGTATATACTACATCCTAAATAAATCAATATATGCAATGCTATATCCCTGGTAAATAATTTAAATTAAATAATTTGTTTGGGCGATTTAAATTTACTATGTACGTCGTGGAAAGCTTTGCAGTTAGTCATAGTTTAAAAATTTCTTGGAAAAATTGCGTCTGAAGCAAATACATAAATCTAATTCCGAATAAATTTGAAATGCTTAGATTTACTAAAAGTTGATACCTCTTCGAAGTGTTTCGTTTCATTCTTGACGATTTGGTTAGAGATGTCTAAACGAATATGCGGAAATAAATACCCGGAGATTTCAATGCGTAGGCCTTAAACTGGGGAAGTAAAAAAGACAAATCAACGTGGGAATGCCGTGCTCAAAGCATTCTCACTACTTGCCGGGGTATTGCTATATACGGCAACCAAAAATACTTTTGGAAATGAAATTGAAATGGGTACAGATCTATAATTGAGATTGCGTTTATCGGTAAGTCCCTAGGAGGAAAGAATAAGATACATGAAATATTCACACATAGCGATCATCAAGCAGTAATGATAGGCGTTGGCGACAATGCCAAAGGAGAAGTGAGTGGCCTAAAAAAATCATAAAGTATTATGATGGGCAAATAATTAAGCGCCTCGATTAATCCTGTTAGCAGAGCTTGCTTTACTGCTATGAAAAGTAAACAGTTCAAATGTCGCCGAAGTTCAGTAAATGGTGGAATAGGGAAATTGTAGATTTTAGAAGAATCTGTCACAAAGTAAAGCGGCAATATAAATGAAAGGAACAATGGAATATGTGAGACTACATACAATTCCCACCAAAGTCGGTTCTACGTACCGGAATTGACTCGATTTCATCCAACCAAGGGCTGTCTTTTCGGCCATCTAACCCCGTTTGGATCGGTGAGTGTTAATTTGTGTTTGTCCTCATTGGAGCAATACCTTGCAGCAGGGTTGATCCGTTTCCTCCTGACTCGTGCTGACATTGAATCCAACCCGGGCCCTGAGTAATTTTTCTGCTGCGTTTGCACAAAAAGGCTCCATCCAAACTTCACCTCGGTAAGGTGTAATACATGCCATGGATGGTGCCACCTTAAGACCTGCTCAGACCTTAAGACTCACAGGGAGTGGACCACGAGTTACATGGCCCCATGTTGCTTACGCAATACTGCGAATATAAAGTTCTACGAAAGTGTAATCTGCACACAGTTCTCGCGGTGCGCCGTTTTTCACCCGGAGTGGCCAACATAGGACCTCCACGTCCCCAGGAGCTCAAACAGGCAACATAGCTCCCACTCTGACCAAGCTGAACAACCGCTCAGATCTTCTGAGTTGTGCTGGTTTCAACGTTATACGTAAAGATTGCGAGCGAGATAATGATGGTGGCCTGGCCTTCATATTGCACAAAACCGTGCAGTATCGTCTAATCGATGAAGACATCGACCGCAGGGATACTACCCAAAAATGTCTGGGTATAGCTATCCGGTCAGGCGATGTCGAGCTCGAAATATATAATATATACATCCCCCAGTTACACGTTGCCCAACAGAATATTACACGAATATTTCGTGGTGAAAACCGTTTGGTACTAGGCGACTTTAACGCGCAATACGATCTTTGGCATTCCTGCCTGTCAAATGATCGTCGAGGGATGGAGCTGGCGGAACAGATTGACGACTCGACATTCTGCACAGTGAATGACGAAGCCCCCACCAGAAATATGGGCACTTGTAGTAGCTCGCCCGATAGCTAGTGGTCGTTTAATACATAGCATAATCTGGGGACCTATGCTAACTCTCGCATCAGACGATCTGTCCATAATTATCTCGATCGAGAAACTTGCCGATTTCGTTTCCGTGGACAACCATACCTTCGTGAACTTTAACAAAGCTAACTGGGTCGGCTTCACAGAATTTACTAAGATCACCTTCAACGCTCTACCCATTCCTACGGACGTATCCGCTCGGTTCATCCCAGCTGGACGAATTGCGGAAATTTGCCCCAATTTCCCAGCCGAAGCAGCCGTTTTAGCTAATGAGACACCTTACGCCATGCCGATCCCAGGGATCTCCGAATAAGGGATCTCAATTTAGAGATTCGGCGTATGGTAAACCATCATAAGGGCTACTGTCAAAGCCTTGTCTAACCCGAAGAGACATGACGACCGAGTTGAAATTCAATTCAATGGTCATGCCTCTTCGGACCCGAAGAACTGCGCGAGCTATTATAGCCGGCAGTTTACACTGCATTCTCGGTAGACAAGGCCAAACGATGTGTTAAGCGACGGCTGCGCAAAATGCCAAACCACGGGGCGCCACTTATTTCACCGATGAGGAGGTTCAGGGTGTCATCAACAAACCAAAATCCTCCAAATCCATTGGCCCTGATGGAATCATCATGTTACTGCTAAAGCATCTAGGCTTGACGGGAGTAAGATATCTCACCAACGTCCTCAACCTGTCGCTGACCACTCTTCAAACACCCGATGTATGGAAAGTCGGAAGAGTGGTCCCACTACTGAAATCTGTGAAATCCGTCAACAAATGGGAATCTTATCGACCGATAACTCCCTTCTCCCCTGTAGTAAAGACACTTGAGGCCTTGCTACTCCCGACCTTCACGTACCATCTGAGCCTAGGCAGCCACCAGCATCGATTCCAAAAAGTGCACAGCACCACCACAGCACTTAGCGTCATAAACGCGCAGATAGTTCGTGGCCTCAACCAGAAACCACCCTGTGAGAGAACAAACCTCGTAGCGTTGGCCGTGTGAGAGGCTTTTGACACTGTTAGCTACACAACGCTACTGTAGGACATTGAGACAACAACGCTTCCTCCAGAACTGAAAGGTGGACCTCCGTACTATTTCGAGGTGAAAAATCTAAACTGAGAAGAATTAAACAGGGTGCTCCACAGGGTGGTGTCCTCTCCCCGTTATTGTTTAATTTCTACATCTCGAAACTCCCACAGCCACTAGAAGGGGTTTCCATAACCTCGTATGCAGATGATTGCACGATATTGACGTCGGGCAATGGAATCGATGGCATTTGTTCGAAAGTGAACAGCTACCTCTCCGACCCTTCCTCACACACCAAATCCACAGCGACCATTTTTAAAAACTGGAGGAAGGAGTATAGACTTGAACTAAATATTGCCGTCGATGTCGTTAAAATTCCGACTGTCAATAACCCTAAGATTTTAGGTGTAACCTTTGATAGTATATGCTCCTTCTTTCTTCATTCGACTGCGATTATCGCCAAGGTACAGAGCCGCAACAAAATCCTCAAGTCGCTAGCTGGCAGCACACGGGGAAAAGACAAAGAAACGTTGTTGGCAACATACAAGGCAATCGGCCGTCTGGTCCTAAACTACACAGTACCTATATGGTCGCCTGGATGCAGTGGTACGCAGATGAGGAAACTACAGACCTGTCAAAATACTGCACTCCGGACCACGACGGAATGCCTCTTGATGTCTGCCATCGAACACTTACATAGTGAGACGCTTATGCTCCCAGTTAAGGAGCATAATTAACTCCTTTCCAAGCAGTTCCTGCTTGGATGTTTTCGTACAAACCATCCTTGTAGCCATCTACTTGGAGCGGAACCGCCTCCTAGGAGCATAAAAAGGCCATTGCTCGACGACGTCGTACAGTACGCCGACCGGACCTCGGATGCAACAGACTTTCGACAGATACTGACCGCCATATACAGTGGAGCCATCAACACTTTCACCGACTCCCTTTCCGTGAATGGTGTTCTTGGAGTCAAACCACCACCTGCCACGAGAAACGCGAGTGACCCTAGCGCAATTTCTTTCTGGATATTGTAGTAGGTTATTCTCCTACTTATCCAGAATTGACCCTGACATACCCAACGTACGTCCTGCATGCAACGAGTCTCCGCATGACACTGACCACCACTTTGCATGCCCAACCAACCCCACCCATCTAACGCCCTTTTCCCTTTGGTCCGACCCCGTCGAAATAGCACGTTTTCTGGGCATCCCATTAGATGACGTCGACGACAACTTTGATAACCCTCACCATCCCAACGGGGACTGATAACCGCTAAAACAACAACAGAGACTACATACATTTTTTAAAATAAGACAGAAGGACCTTAAGACAGCAAAAGGTAAAAGCAAAGATGAAAAAGAAATGCAGCTCTCTGTTCTACACCCGTGTTCTGTCCGAGTATCCGTGGCAATAGTTGAACACATTTCGGGTTAACTGCGGGTGTCGAGTGTGGACACTCGCTTGTGATCGTTTTGAAGAGAGTATGATCAAACAGACTCGAACACACAGAAAGCAGCTGCCGGGTGTGCCACTCGATCGAACCCATTGCTGCCGAGTGTGGCGCTCGCTTGTGCTCGATTTTATGATCGAACAGGTTCGAACACACCCAATGCAGCTCTCTGGCACATGTTTGGCTCACATAATTTAAGCATTAGGGACCCTTAAAACGCAATTGTACCTCCGGGTGGCTATAAACTGTTATTTATTTAATAGAGTACTGCTATATGACACAGACGAAGACACATACGATCGGTGCTGAGCCCACTTCTATGGAACGTATTATATGATGGAATCCTTCGCCTTTCAACGCCAAAAATGTATGAAAATGTATGCTGACGAAATTGCGGTAACAATCGTAGCAAAAAACTGCGCCCAATTGAGCCCGTATGCATTAATATTGCACAGTAGAGTCTAAATTAATGGCAAGCACGATAGGTTACAACGCTCAAAGGTAAACTCACGGGTTGATCACGTTGAAATCATCAGGACAAAAAACATTATGATAATTGACAATAGTATGCTAACAGGAATAGTACACCGTGATAAACTTCAACTGACCAAACCTCCGTAAATCGATTCAAAGCGGACCACTTTGACACGGGGTGACTAACAATTTCAATGCTGGAGCGTACATCCATGGTAGCTGTTTCTTCCCGACTAAGGCACCATTGCTTCCGCAACATGTTAAAATCGCATTCAAATACCAAATCAACAACCTCAGTTGGTTTTGGCCCTTCACATCACGATACGCCACTGTTTACCAAGTGCGCATGGTTTCGGAACTTGATTAATGACGGCTGGCATGGCGAATTATTGTCAGTACCAAGCATGAAGTGATTCGGAGTAAGTGGTTCATCCTTGCCTCACGATTGCGGCATATGTGTAAGTGGTCTGGTAGTTAGGCAGATAGCAGAGAGCTGCAACGAGTATGATAAAATCAGAACAAACAGTCCTGGCAAAAACACAAGCAAATCAATTCAGTTCAGCATAGACAACATTGTTAAACAATTCGTGTATCTGCCAGCGTCAACTGACCTGATGCAACACAAACAATCTGTTCTTCGGCAGTCACGATCGTGTGAACGTATCGGTTTCAATCGTATCCAGTCAGTTCATAGCGTTGCGACGATTGTTTGAATTGATGTGAAACTTTGGGTAAACTATAAGTAAATCTACAGTAAAACAGTTCGCTTCGTGTACATGAACTGACCTGGCAGAATCAGACAGAGTAACAGATCAGTACTTAAGTATAAACAAAATTTATTATTCGTTGCACTTCTCTGGTAGGTAGGTAGGAGTGCAGCCCTATCGGGCTCAATTAGCATTTGATGTGCTATTTTGATACACTATTCGTAGAACGTTCCGTATCTGCTATTACGTTTCATCATCTCTCAAACCATTTTGAGATTTCAATGAAACTACTTATGTCCGATATGCTTTTGGTGGAAATCCATTCAAGGTTTGGTGCTTAGTGGATTCCAAGTGTCCGCATCCGCAGAGAAAGTGGAAGATTGTTTCCTTGTCCCCTGCTACTCCGCAGCCACGGCAGATGTCGTTGTAGGGCATACCCATTTTGGACGCATGTTCCCCAAATGGCCAGTGCCCTGTTGTGGTAGCTGTTACTCTGTAAATACTTTTTCTTGACCTATTTAATAAGTCGTTGGTTCTTTTCCTATCATATATTGGCCATAATTGTTTAGTTATGACTCATTTTGTAATATTTTTCCACCTGTTGATTGCAACTTGTTGAAATTGTCAATTGATCTCTCCTTTGATCGATCCTAGCGGGCTTGGTATTAGCTCCGCCTCGGATTCATTGAGAAAAGATCCAGCCTTTCGTAACTCGTTTGCTTTTTCGTTACCAAAAATGTTCCTGTAGCCGGGAACCCAGATCAAGTTTAGTTGGAGCTTGTCTTTTATTTGAGCTTAGTGCTCTCTTGCAGTTGTGAACTATTCTGGAATTTATCATGGGTGAAGACAAGGCCAAGAACGCCGCCTGGCTATCCGTAAATATAGTAGTATATTCCCGTGGTTTTCTAATAGAACTTCGCAGGCTTTTCTATGCCTAGTACTTCTGCTTGGAAGATGCTAGCCGGGTTCATAAAGGAGGTAAGGCTTATAGGTCTAAAATCCTTGGCATTCTCGTGTGTTCTTCTGCCTAGTTTTGGAAGGAACACAACTTTACTTCTTTTCCAACTTCTTGGGATGTAAGATGGTTGAATGCTAGCTTTGTATATATTTTCAAGCCTCTGAACTATTGGTTCTACCAGTTTTTGCAGCATTATGGGCATAATCCCGTCAGGACCTGCCGCTTTAAATGGTGCAAAACTATTTATGGCATATTTGATTTTGCTTTTGTCTACTATTTGGCTTCGATAATCAGCTGCGTTCAGCGGTGGTTTTGGTTGAACCATCGTTGAAGGTGTTTGCTGACTCCCGGGGAAGTGCGTTGTAAATAGTACCTCCAGAGACTCTTTTGCCAAGGAGATCCAATCACTTCCCTCCGCCCTACTATAGGCAGTATTAATATGATCTTTGGATAGCAGTTTACTCAGCCTAGCGGTTCCTCTGCAACTTTCTATCGATGTGCAGAAAGATCACCAAGAGTCGTTTTTGTTTTCCTGACTGCTTTTTTTATATCTTTTCATAATATCTTTATATGACCGCCAGATTTTGGTTCTTAAACTCTCATTGAAAGCTTTCCTTAGTTGTGTTCTCAAATTCTTGAGTTCACTGTTCCACCAAGGAAGAGACTTTCTTTTTTTTTCAAAACTGTTAGCAGAGTAGACTTGTTGAAAGTTGTGGTTAAGATTTTTTTCAACTTCTCTACTTCTGAATCTAGTTCCTGAGGATTTCTGAAACTCTTATTGCCTCCCCTTCAAGGCATTTTGTTGCTATACTGGTAAATTTTCCCCATGCCGTTCTTCTAGGGTTCCGGTATGTGAGAGGAGCACTGTACTTCTCGCGGATGCTGAAGAGTATCCAGGAGTGATCCGACATGGAAGGCTCATCGGATACCCTTCCGTTATCCACAACGAGACTGTCTGTGTCTGTTGATAGCGTGAGGTTAATCACTTCCTCCCACGCCGGAAACCTATCCGAGCTTTTTGCATATACTTAGATTACTATTCAGAATATACTGCAAGAATGACTCACCTCTGTTGTTTATACTGGAGCTACCCCATACGGTGTGCCTTGCCTTGCATTTATACTTTTATTGATAAGAATGCATGCCCTAGGTTTACCTTGGTTCCGTGTGTAAAACAGGTTATAGTTGCTGCTGTTTAGCTCTTTAATGGTATCTTCATTGACCCAGGGCTCCTATACTAGGCTGATGTCGATGCCCCCCTCGTTCATGAGGGTTGTCAGATTCGCTGTAGCACGCTTCGAGTGTTTATCTGTTCGCATCTTATGTTATTGGGCATCTCGGGTTTCTTCGATGCCCACATTCCTTAGCAACTGGCTGGCGTCGTCGACCTCTTCCATGTGGCTTCATCAGCCGCTTTGTCGCTTTGGGAGATTTTTAATCTGGCCTTGCGAATTCCGAAGCGGTTTTGTAATCAGTCTTCTTGCGAGCCTCAATGGACTCATCGCAAATGGCCACCAGTATTGATCTGCTTGCTTTATTTGGGGTTTCCTCCTTGATCAGCTGCCACTCATCTATAATAGGTATGGATTTGTTCTGCAGCTTAATGCACCTCAGGACTTTTTCGCCTGGCTCCTCTAAAGTGGTCTGGAGTTGCTCGAGGGTTCAATCAACAAACCATACAACGTATGTATGCTCGCGAGGTGCAACTTCCCTTAAAGTTATATTGAGAACACGCTTTACGCACCTTACAATACCATCCCATACGCCACCCTCATCCGGATTGTTCGGACTGAATATCCATTCAACTCCTTGCAAAGGAAGATCGTTCTGAATGCGATGACAATCAAATATCTCTGCGTCTGTTGAAGGATCGGCTAGGTTAATCACTCCCGTAGTTAGGCAGATGAATAGCACCACTCATCTTTTCTCTTTACGCTGACCAACTTTTACGTTGAAAGGACCAAAATAATCAATACCTATGTAATAAAATGACCTCAGTCAGTCGATCCTTTGGCAATTGCCCCGGCATAGGCCGTGGAGGTGTACATGTTGAAATTTTACAAATAGGACAAGTCGATATGATCTTTTACGTAGTACGTCTTATGTTCGGAACCCAGTATTTTTTCGAATCTTACATACCATTACCTCCACGTTCTGATATGCCATCCGATTGTGACAATCCAGTAAAAGGCCATGAAAGCATTATTTGGTTCTAGGAAACGTCCGCTAACACGCATGAGACATTCTATATGGATAAACTCAGACCCCTTCATAACATATCTGTCATCTTTCAATTGATTAAGCTCAAATGAGTACGAGGCAGATTGGATACTTTAATATTTCAAATTTCGGCCGTAGATTTTCACATTTTTCTAACAGATCAAGGTTTCCTTCAGTCATCGGCTTTAATAGCTTAGCAGTAGCCTATAAACACATCTTCACTGGCATCTACGAAGATGTGAGATGGAACTATTTTAACTAACACTTTTTGTGTTTCTGTTCCACATATATCGGAATACTGCATCAGAACATGTCAAACCTATCAAACGTCTCTGTCGCAGATCTATCGAGTTTCACATAGAATTTAATCGCGTACTTCTGCTTTAACGAACGCTGCATTTTCGGCTTACACCTCTCACAGAAACACGTCGCTCAAAAATTTGTCCTCAATCGTTAGCTAGGAACGCCATCTACCGAATCCAGTAGGTGCTCGCATTCTCCGAAGTGCAGTCGGGGCGGAAAAAAATCAGTCTTAAGGGGTTAGGGGTAGTCAGAGACACGAAAAAATTAGAGTTTTCATAATTTTTTTTTTGCTTCTATATCATTTTATTTTACAAAAGTAGTAATATGGCATTATTATAGAATGTGTTGACTTGAAGTCACGAAAATTTAAAAAAAAAAAATTAATTTCCAAAGTTATAGTTGTTTGTGTTGACCCTGTTCCAAAAAAAAAAGGTACTAGCGCTGACAAGCATAAGTCCTTGGAGATTCATCTAAAAACAATCGGTCAAAACAAAAAAACTAGTTTTATAAATAGATAATCCCGGGCCTGACCGAAGGATTTTATTTTGTTTTCAAAATTAACAAAAGGTGGCATCAGGAAATTTTTTGCTAACTTTTTGTTAAAAAATCAACATCTAATTGGTCTAAAAATCGAAATTTTCGAAAAAATAAAAATCCTTCGATCAGGCCCGAGTTCATTATGTATTCTAAAAGCTGTATAAATTTCATTAAAATCTACTGAACGTTTTCGAGTTACAATTGTCACCGATTCAAAAAACATTGTTTTGAGAAAAACGCGTTTAAAGTTTCACACAATCGCTTTGAAGTGCCCGAGCTCTTTTTGTTATTTGTCGAATAACTCAAAAACTAATTATCGGATCAAAGAAAAATTTTTAGGGAATATTTTTTAGATATTACACTTAACGAAAATGCAAAAGAAAAATATTTTTTTGAAAATTCCAAGCACCCCTAACCCCTTAATACTCTCTGGACTCGTTATAGGATTTTTGCATTTTGTGTCATCGTGCAATCTGGCAAGAGCAAGAGAATCGCCCTAATATATTTTGAGTCGGCCCAAAAGAACTTTCTTTGAGAACGGTATAAAAAATGTTGCTTATTTATTAATCTTAATAGTAATTCAGCGGATCTATGGCATCTCTGCGTGACAACGTAGATAAGCTGAAATCTAATCCTAATCGGCGGTATGATAACGAAAACCGAAATGTCTAAGGTTTAACAATCGAGGCGAAACTGTAGAGTTTTCGTCTCTGACTTTCATTTATTATTATTTTGTTATGAAATGTTTCTCTTGCCTTAAAATGTCTCGGTGATATTCTTTACACGGTGAAGTTAATGCGTGAGGTGGAGCGTTGCAGCAAACAAAAAGTTGTTAGTTCTTTAAAAATTAAAAATTAATTTTTTCCTCTGACCATGTCGGACGATGGGTTGGGGTACGAGGTTTTCGAAGTAGTTTGTCAAATGTTCCGTCATATTAGATTGAACCTAGTGGGCGAATTGGCACTCCATACAGGAAATCGGTAGAAAAATTGTCGACCCATGAGTGTTTTTCGTGAGAACGAATCGCATCTATCAAGTAGCGGTGAAGACGTTCCGACATTCCATTAGACTACGGAGGGGTAGTATGTATGTTTTCATTATTGAAGAGATGATAGAGAGCGTTAAAGAAATTACTTTCAACCTGTGATCCCTGGTCGGTGGTGATTCGTAACGGTACTCTGCAGCGGCATATCCATTCTGCAAAAGATGTGAGAGCGACACGTATAGTGCAATGATGCATATAGTAGACAGAGTTTTGTTTTGTTCGTCGAGAGAGAACTTTTCTTCTAAATTACCTACTTAGTCCGAAATAGCACCTGTTGGCAAGAGATATTATGGATAGATCGTTGGATTTCGAGACTAACGTTGTTGTTGTTGTTGATTCCAAGATAGACGAAATTATCTACAACTTCGAAGTTATGACTGTTAAAAGTGACTGTTTGTTTGAGGACAGAAGATATTTCGTCTTGACTTCGTTCACCACCAAACCCATTTGCTTTGCTTCCTTTTCCACTCTGAAGAAGGCAGAACTAACGGCGCGGCTTTTGTTTACAATGATATCAATATCATCGGTGTACGCCAGCACTTGTACACTCTTACAGAATATGGTACCACACTCTGTTTAGTTCTGCAGCTCGCATTATTTTCTGAAGCAGTAGTTTCAAAAAGTCACACGATAGGGAGTTGCCTTGTCTGAAACTTCGTTTGGTATTGAAAGCCTTGGAGAGGTCCTTTCCGATCCTGACGGAACTTTTGGTATTGTTCAACGTCAGTTTATACAGCCGTATTAATTTTGCGGGGATACTAAATTCATATATCGCGGCATAAATGCACGAAAAGGAGATGCTTTCAAAAGCAGCTTTGAAATCGGCAAAGAGGTGGTGCATGTCGATTCCTTTCACGGGTTTTTTTCATTGATTATTGATTTTCCAGGCCTATTGCGAAAAGAATATGTAAACAGTCTACCCTATTGCATTAGCTTGTTTTATACATTTATCTAACAAAATTTAAGCCAACTCCAATGTCTGCAGATTATGAAGCTGAAAACTAGATTAACCTTTAAATCTTTTAGACCAGAAAAAAACGGGACCTACAAGCATACGTACCAAATAAAAGACGAAATATCCCATTACCTTATCATTGACGCAATATTAATTTTCAGTGGTACATGTACACACAAACCTGGATTCTATTGTCATACGACTTTCTCCCACTTCTTTAATAATCTAAAAAAAAAACGGCATATCAAGGATTTTTTACTTTAAATCCTTTGGTCTCAAAATGTATTGCTTAGTGATCGAAAATTTACTATCTCTGAAATTTATTTGACAGTGGCCTTGCCAGTTCGAAAATTATGGTATAACGGCGTAAAAAAGTGTACATTGATTCCATAACGGAAAAGTATTCAATTGACAACTGAGGAGTGTTAAAATGGCTGGAGAAGCCTGGGTGACTGTTGTGATAAAGAAGAGCCTTTCTTTTAGAAATGCCTCGTCGAATTGGCCCTAAAGAGCGAAATATAGCAAGCAATGTTGATGGTTTAAGGTCCGTTTCCAGCGCTCAAGTACATGCTCAAGAAACCAAATTCTTTATATTTTGAGCTGTAGTCAAATAATTTTGAGAGCAAGAGCAAGAGTTAACAAACAAAGAAAATATACTTATGTGTGTAAGTATATAAATATATTCATTGCAATTTAAGGAATGTTGTTGATGATTGGCAAGTTTTATACAACATTTCAAAATGATTTTTACTTCATAATAATGATTTTAATTAATTTAGGATGAATTTAACGATCGCTTTGAATTTCCTTCAAGAAACAATTGTTGATTAATTGTTTCTTCGCAAAAATGGGATTGCCAAATACGCATTTTATTCAAAAAATGAATTCTTCTTCTTCATTGACGTAGACACCGCTTACGCGATTATGGCCGAGTTATCAACAGCGCCCCAGTCGATTCTTCTTTTCGCTACGTGGCGATAATTGGCAAACTGGCAAACTTTAGTCAGGAAAGCGTATCTAATCTGACTAGATCCATCTTTGTTCGCCATCATTCTCGTTAATGTAGCCGTCACCTTTGCTGTTGCAGTCTTTCTTTAAGTGGGCCGATCGTTTATCCCAAGTATTTCAATGAAAGTAGGACAAGAAGCGATGAAGGGGGAAGTAATGGTCAAGATGGTAAAGTGGGAGGCTATAAACCAGGGGAAGCTGTGCAAGAGCTGGAACTGGAGCAGGAATTGGTGCTGAAACTGGAGCTGGCTATAGAGCAGGAGCTGGGGCTAATGCTGGAACTGGAACTGGAGCTGGAACAGAAACAGTTACTGTCCGATTAGCGTTTCTTATAATAATAAGGATTTTTATTTGAACAGAAATTTGTATGTGTGAGTACCAGAGCAATGTGTATAAAATAAAAAATACCTGGTAACACAAACTCCCAACACCCGGCGATCCATCGACCGCTGCTGTCTCAAAGGTTGCAATTACCTGCTCCTGGAATTCTGAAACCGCAACTGCTGGAGGGCCTTCACCAGGTGAGGAACGTGGGTCTTAACTTTTCGCGCTGTGCAACGGAACGGTGCTTTCAGTGTGTTAACAACTGTGTGTAAAAAAAAAAATAGGCGTGTCATGAAGACATGCGATAGAAGTGAAACTGAATTGGATCGGCAAGGATTATTTAATTTTCTATGTTTAGAGGGAGAGGAATCATTTTAATCACGTGTCCAACACTTCTTGATAGTAAATATTAATTTATTCATCATAATAATTATACTTTTTTTCAAGATACAATAATATTAGTATGAATATGATTAATTAAATCTCAATCAGCTTCACCTTTATTCTCTGGTAGACTCTTCATGAACAAAATGATAGGTTTATGGTAACTAAATTAGGTAATGAATACTCTTGACTCCAAAATTTCGATGTAACGTGAGAAAACTGCATTGATCGTGGTACCATGGCGTGTAGTCGATTCAATTGGTGAATTGTTCATTTCCAATGACAATTTCTGTCGCAAGAACTGAATTAATGGCTTGGAATCCTCTGAAGCAAAATTAACATTAAAATCTCCACCTAGAATCATAGGTATTTTGTCCAGCTCTACTCCAACTTCTGCAGCCCCCACTGGAGTATACGGCAGCAAGTGAAGGTGAATAAACTCTATTATTTTCGCCATCTTCTGATTTGGTGAAATATAGAGTGCTATAAGCATAATCCGCTGTCCGCTTTCTGTGCGACATTCAGCTGCACATATTTCTCCAACAGATGACAACCCAATTGAAAGCGATTCTAGTTGTTTCAAGTTCAGGTCCATATTGGGTGTCATGATGTTCGTTCCATGAGCAGTATTGCAAAGTATTGCGACACCCCCTGCTCTCACATTATGTCTTTTGAACTGTACGACACAATTAAAATTGGGAACATCAATTTCTTGATCGTTTTCCTTCCACGTCTCTGAAAGTATCAATATATTAGACCGTAGAATCACCGGATCATTCAAATCTCCGCTATAAGCTCCTAAGCTTTGGCAATTGAGGGTTGTTATTGATAAGCCTGGTCTGCTGATGAACTCTCGGAGAATGTCAGTCAAAGCTATCAATGGATTTGTTGATAATCTTCTAAATTCTGATTGTAGCTTGTCCATTGATTGAGCTTTTTTCCGTCCATGATAAAATTTGTTCTTTCCATCCTTCGCAACGATGTACAATCCCTGTATACTTGTGACACGGGACAAGGCTACGTAAAGGAGTTGTTGTAAATGTGTCTTTTCGTATTCATAGACGATTTGATTAAACGTACCACCTTGAGACTTGTGGATAGTAATAGCACACGCTGATACCAATGGCAGATGATTTCTTTTGACGAAAATCGTTTTATTATTGTTCAAATATATCGTAGAAGTTCTTCGTGCAATGGGAACTGCCGTGTGGCTGATGTTGTTTGCTTGGATGAACGCGGCAGCTTTTCTCCGGATCTTCTGCCCCGTCTTTGGTGAATCTGGAAATTCCAGCCTAACACGAGTTACTGCCCCTGCCTCATCAGTTTCGATATGAACTAGTTTACCAACTGCGCCGTTTGCTAAACCATCCGAGACATCCAGATTGGTTGTTATTATATACCATTTATCTAACACCAGTATTATCTCGTAGGGCAGACCTCCAGTGTCTATTACCGTTTTTTATGCAGTTTTTGTCGTTCAAATGATTGTTGCTCAGTATTATGGCAGCCGGTGAATACATCAGTAGCTATTGAGACTGTTTTATTCTCTGCAGAATTAAGAATTGTCAAATTGTATTTGTTTACAGCATTATTTGTCAAATATAGCCGAATTCCATGTGGACAAAGACGATCTGCTTCCTCTCTTGTATAAAAACGAGATTCGATTAGGTGTATCTGTTCTTGATCCAATTCTTCGCCATTTCCAATTTTAGTTAATAAAGAGGAGAAATCAGCATTCGCTTGTCTCGTGACTTTATCCAATTCATAGAACTTCAAGTCACGCCAAAGTGTTGGTGTTGCTATGCGTCGTTTTGTTGCTTGATAGATGGGTGTAGCACGCACTGGAGGTAACTGACGCAAATCACCTATGAAAATGATATCCATTCCTCCAAAATTATCTTGAAAATTTCCTGTTATTAGTTTTAACCGTGCGTCAATTTGAGACAGCGATTCCGCTCCTATCATACTGACCTCATCGATGAATATAACTTGGACGTATTTGAAGAGTATTCTGTACTGTTGAGCCACTTCAATTGATAATGGTAATACCATCAATTGCTATTGCAGCTTTCCTGTTGATGCACATGCGATGTAAGCATTGCAAAAACCATCATTATCTGTGAAGCGGTTGTAAATTTCCATGAGGAGTCTAATGAGGAATGCTTCAGGAAAAAGGCGACCTACGTTGTCTCCTTCAGTATCATCATCTTGATTTAATTCATCTTCACGACACAACTCTCGGCATATCACGATGGTTTTCTGGATATCTAAATTCGATGAGAATTCTTTATGTCGCTCCAAAATCAACATTTCGTTGTCGTCGTAAATCTGTATGAATTTAGTTTCTGCAAGAATTTCATTTTCTTCGTCTCGGAATGGAGTATACAAAGTCACCATTTCCCGTTTGTATTCATTGAAATCATCAGCCATATCGTAGTTTCTGTACCGAATAAGCCGAGGTCCTTTCCTTCGGGTCCAATTCCCCTGATTATTCAGTGTGTAATGAGCAACAAACTGGGCTAAATTGACATCTTCTAGCTCTTCAGGTCTCTTTTCGTACTTGTCAAACCAATTTTCTTTCCATATGTTTGTTGCATCATCATCAGCATCCATTTCATTGAGTTCTTTCTGAGTTTTTCGAATTCTTTGTCTTTCAATCGGCCATATTGTTGAAATATAGGTAACAACTGAAGAAGACTTTGACATCGGTTCACGCAGAAGGTACCATGCAGCTTCCTGACTGGTAATTTCGACAGTATTTAGCATATCAACGCTCATTTTCCTAGTGATTTCGATCTATGAATTTTTTTCTCTTGATATGAACGTAAACACAGTGATCGTCGTCAATGTTCCTGGGCAAGTGATTGACCATTGTATTGACATCCACTGGAACATTGATCACCTGCCCCAAAATTCCAAATTGTCCATGCACATGACGCAATCTGCGAATTTGCATAAATGGAATTCTAGGAGAAATGAGTCTCTCGGACACTAAATCTAACTTCGAAAGATGTGCAGGGATCGGGGGATATAAAAAGCCATTCAATTTCGACAATGTTGGAATTTTGTCTCTCCTGAAAGCCTGGCGACAGCTGGTGCATGCCAGCTCATTATTACTTCTGAATTCTAGAAATTTTTGTTGAATACGAATTTCATTTTTAAACCATAATCTATCACATACACAACACGTAAAATCGAATGGATTATTTATAAAATCACGGTGAAAGTTCTTATGTGCAGTTTTAAACTTATTAAAGTCTGAATATTGTAGTCGATCACCACTATGTACATCACAATCAGGAGGAGGATGAGTCGAAGTCGTTGCTAATAGTTCATTCTCTGGATTATTTACACTTACGTCCACACTGTCACGTAAGAGGTTAGCACGTGTTTGCCTCCGTTCCCTGCTATCTCGTTCAATTTCAGTTCTACTTTTTTTCCCTTTTCTATTCTGATCAATTCCTTCACTCGCCCGTTTTTTCTCCCGCCACGTTTTTGTCCTTTCTGCACCCGACTTCGGCATATTTGCACAAAACTCTCGATTTAAGTAATGAAGACACGCACAAAAACAAAATATGTTGCTTATGATCACTGTGTTAGAAACCAACAGCTGTTTTCCACGATCGCGACGCCGCCTGAACGCAGAGAATGACATGAAAGACAGAAAGTCTTCCGTCTCATTCTCGCACGATACACGAAGGCCTCTCACTCTTACTTACTACGTTAGAGCGAGCGTCAACAAAAAGGTTGCCGATCGAGATTTCGAAACCCTCCCATAAGAAGGTTTCACTTCAAAAACATATTCGTTCTTGCTAAGACACACACAAATATCTTTAAACTTCCCTCTTTCCATTTGGTTGCGAGTATTTTGGTCCTCTTAACGAATTTAACATTTCTGCTAACTACGGCCACAACATTTGCAGCCCGTGAGGGTTGGTCGGAATTAGCTTAGCTATATATATTATATCTATATATATATACATGCACAAAATTATTTATTCCCTTAGCCGAAGTATTGTCGCTAGTGCTATTATATTTTATAGGAAGCATAATTATTTATAATTGTATTTCCTTTAATAAATAAATTCGGTGCGTTTGCATTTGATGAGTTGAGTGGCTCATAGTTCATTCATGCATAAATACATACAAGTGGATAAAGTGTCGAATAATAAATAGAACATTGAGACATTGAACATGCGACTGCCGACGACTGCTGAAAGGCGACATCAACAGTAACAGCGTTGCAAGAAGCAAAAAAATAAAGACGCGAACTGCTGCAGCTATTCTATTTTTGTAACTGTTTGATTTTTGTTGCCAGAAGCCGCAGTCATGCTCATTTTAACAAATTTTGCGACTTCTGCTACTTCGACTGCAGTTTTTTAAACACTGATAAATACAAAATATGAAAGTTTCACAAATCCTTGCTTTATAATAGTAACTTTTAATACTTTCGTAAAGGATTTTATAGCCTTTGGTTCATAGCGTTACGGCTCAAGTGGCTTACGCAAAATTGAGTTTTATAGTATACTCACAAGTTCTTCGGATTCATAATTGTCAAAGAAATCAATTGAATTGTAAACTCATAACATAAACTCATAATAATGTATTTCCTAAATACAAGCTAAGCAGCTCAAACACTCTCTATCTCATAATTTCAAGTCAGCAGTAATCACATTTGCACTCAATTCGTGAATAATTTACTTCCTTTATGTTCAATTTTTCGCAAGTACCTCAAAGTTGTGTATAACTCATTCACTGCAGATTACTGGCAAAATTTACTACCGAAATTTTGTACTGTGATACAGTCACAATACTCTAAACTTGAAATTTAAAATATAAAAAAACGACAATCTGTTACTATCTATCATGACTATATAAGTGACTTTTCAGTATATTAAAAATGTCAAACAAGTGACAAATTTGACACAATAGGGGTATTCTCTTTCTCATGCAAAACTCTTCAACGGGGCACGAATTGCAGATATTTCCTCTTGGTACACCGACACAATAACAAACACATGCAGAAAATTATTTGCAGTGGCTGTAATACTATGTTCGGACCGACAACGAAAGCATGTTTTCGGGGTAAAAACTGGTTTTCGCAAGAAAACTTGTGTTTTCGTCCATGTAAAATCTGTCAAACGAAAACACAATTTTCTCTGAAAACTACTTGAAAACTTACATTCTTGCAAAACCCTTGCACGGTGCACCAATTGCAGAATCTTCTTCTTGGTATGTCAGCCCATGTTTATTTTCGTGCAATGACACGTAAAAAAATAAGTGCAACCCTGTGCTAGCTATCATATTACTTAAATACATATTTTGACGTTAAATTGATGAGGAATGTAAGTTTTAAATAGATTTTTATAATTTCTGTTTAAGTTATAAAGATTTGTTACAATTTTTTTTGTTTAGAATGAATGCAGAAGGTGCGCCAATTCACAATAGCCATGCATAATATTCATTTACAAAAACATGACCGAATCAGCCGTTCATATATCACTACATTATGCAATGGGTGCTCTCGTGCCCTTTTGTATTTCGGTATAGGATTTTTACAATCTGCAATCTTGCAAGAGCAATTATATTAATATTTTGTGAATATGTTGTGAAGATTTGTTGGTAAGTCTAGTTTTCGCTGGTTTTCGCACGAAAACTTTTTCGTCCATGTGAAATCTGTCAAACGAAAACACAGTTTTCGCTGAAAACTACTTGAAAACACACATTTCACTCATTATAATCGGTGCCAGCTCTAGTTTAATCGAGTTTTTTGGAAGACATATTTTGGTGGCTCGAAATTGTCACTTGGTATTTGTTTACAGGGATAATGGGATGCCCAACTTATTCCAGTGTGAGAGCGCCTCAAAATAAGCGTTTTTTATAACATTTTCCATTATGGCCAGATCGAATAAAATAAGAATTTTTGGGCATTTTAAATTAAAACACCCAACATTTATTACGATTGCAAATTATTATATATTGGACATTTAATATATGGCGAAACTACTTAATTCCTTTTTATGATTGTATGGTATATTAAAACAACTGACTTTCGATCTTTCAATACTTAATAAGGTAAATCAAGACTGTTAGTTCTCAATTAATAAATGTTTTTAATCATTTGTTATTGAAACATAATTCTATTTTGCATCAAATTACAAAACGTTTCATGAAATATATTAAAATTTCGCATTTTCTTTGATTTTCATTGTTTTAAATTTGTATTAGCGACCTTGAACGGCGGCAACGAATTCCTCCGTTCACATATATTTTTGGTATAATTTCAATCTGGAAGTTCCAGTCATTCCAATTGCAAAACGTCAAAACCTACCCAATCCAGTCAACTGTCAAAGTTCGATAGATGAGCGGCTCTCACATTTCCAGTAACAGGAGAGTTGGGGATCTCTTTATCTCTGTTTGTGTACATTCCATATATAAATACAGCTCACAGTCATTTGATATTCAACAAAAATACACACAGAAAACTATTTGCAATGGCTGTAAAACATGTCAGACAAAAACCCATGTTTATTTTCCTGCCGTTATATATCGCTAGACTCTGCAATGGGTGCTCTCTTAGCCTTGCATTTCGTATAGGATTTTTGCATTTTGTGTCATCGTGCAATCTTGCAAGAGCAAGAGAATCCAACTAATGTTCTACATGTATGTATGGTATATATATAAGTAACACAATTACATGCTGGCAACTTGCCGTCTTATTTCTTTATCTTCTTCACTGGCGTAGAAATCGCTTGCACGGATATAGCTGATACTATGTTCAGACCGACACTTAATCACACGATTTCGGCTGTTGAATGGATTATCCCAGTAATCTTAAAAATGTATCAAGATTTCGCCATACAAAAATGACAGTTCCAAATCATTTCATTGAAACTGATCCACGCTAAATCTCTCTGTGCGAGTCTGATTTTGGGCAATCTACTTGTCAGCACTGGAAATCTGTTACATTATCACAGCTGATTTAGACACTACAAAGGGAAAAAAATGTAAACAATCAAATTTTTTTTAAAGCAATGAATCTAATTTCACCTGAAAATCGACTTAACAAATGGAAAAATACATCCATAATTTCTATTATATAGAAAATATTTAAAAAAAGACTGCTTTTATTTCAAAATACTATATGACAATCTTTTCTTTATATAAATATTAAGCGATGTGACTTCATGAATGACAATAACAGCTGTTTTTTGATCTTTCTAACGACAGTGAGAACACTTTTGGGTTATGAAATGCTTAAATGTAATCTAATCTTTTAAATTTTCGGTCTGAACATAGTATGAAATAACAAACGCGTTCCAGTTGTTTTGTCTTTCTGGTATTTGGCTACAATTCGAGATACCAAGTTCAGTCAGGTCATTATCTACCTGAACTCTCCGATGGATAGGAAGACCTCTTCGTCTGCTTCCACCGGTATGTACAGAATCGAAAACATTTAAAGCTGCAGTGTCCAAATTAGATGAAATTATCTACGATTTCAAAGTTATAACTCTCAACAGTGATGTGAAAGCCAAGACGTAAATCTGATGTATATTTGCTTGATGACATATTTCTCTTCTTTTGGAGAAAGCAGTGCAAACGGCAAGTCAATGATATCATATAATATCATCGGCGCTCACCAACAGCTGTACATTCTTATAGAAGATTCTACCTTCTCTATTTACTTCTGCAGCTCGTTTTATTTTCTTCAACAATTGGTTGAAGAAGTTGCATGATAGAAAATTTCCTTGTCTGAATCCTCGCTTGGTATCACGCGGTTGGGGGAGATCCTTCCCGATCCAGTGGAGATTTGATGTTGCTCACCAACGAAGGCGGCTTTAAAGTCTATTCGAACTTCTTCAAGGTCGTGCAATGGAACGTCTGTTCCGTTGTCATCGATTGGGGAATCGTGTTCGCCTTCTCCTAGCGTTGTGCGTTCACTGCCATTCAGCAGGCTGGAGAAGTGTTCCCTCCATAATTTAAGTATGCTCTGGGCAACGGTCACTAGATCCCCTTTAGGGGTTCTACAAGAGTATGCTCCGGTCTTGAAACTTTCAGTTAGTCGCCGCATCTTTTCGTAGAATTTTCGAGCATTACCCTGTCGGCCTGCTTATCAAGCTCTTCACACTCACGCATTTCGGCCTCTTTCTTTTTCTCTCTGCAAAAGCGCCTCGCTTTCCTCTTCAACTCTCGGTATCTATCCCATCCCGCACGTGTTGGGGTCGATTGTAACGTTGTGAGGTAGGCAGTGTGTTTTATCTCTGCTGCCATACGGCACTTCTCGTCGTACCAGCTGTTCTTTTGCCTTTTCGAAATTCAATGGTTTCGGTTGCAGCTGTACGTAAGTAGTTTGAAATGCTGTCCCACCGTACTCTTATACTGAGTTGTTGACGAGTGCTCTCAGAGAGCAGGAGTGCAAGGCAAGTAGAAAATTGTTCGGCCATCTGTTGTGATTGCAGCTTTTCGAGGTCGAACCTTGCTTGTGTTTGTTAGTGTGCGTTTTCTGCTGTATAGAGGCCGGTGCGAATAGTGGCTGCAAGGTGATAGTGGTCCGAGTCGATGTTAGGGCCTCGAAGCGCACGCACATCTAAAACATCGGAGACGTGTCTTCCGTCTATCACAACATGATCGATCTGGTTGGTGGTTTTTCGATCTGGAGACAGCCCCGGCGAAGTCGATCAGCCTCAACCCATTTGGGGATGTTTCCTCGTGGAGGCTGAATTTACCGACCGTAGTGCCAAAGATACCTTCTTTGCTCACTCTGGCATTGAAGTCGTCAAGCACGATTTTGACATCGTGGCGGGGGCATCTCTCATAAGTGCGCTTCAAGCACTCATAGAAGGCATCTTTGGTCCCATCGTCCTTCTCTTCCGTCAGGGCGTGGGCGCAAATCAGCGATATGTTGAAGAACCTTGCTTTAATGCGGATTGTGGCCAGACGTTCATTCTCGGGAGTGAATGATAGTACTCGGCGACGGAGTCTCTCTCCCACCACATATCCAAAACCAAACTTGCGCTCCTTTATATGCCACTGTAGTAAATATCACAAGGACCTACTTGTCTTTGTCCTTGTACCGTCCATCGCATTTCTTGGACGGCGGTGATGTCAGCCTATGTTTTTACGAGGACATCAACCAGCTGGGCAGCGGCACCTTCCCAATTAAGGGACTAGACATTCCGGGTCCATGCCTTCAATTCCTAGTCCTTATTTCGTTTGCCATGGTCGTCATCAAAAGGGGGTCTCTCATTCGAAGCTGTTGTTTTTTTTTTTCATTGGGGGTGTTTTTTTACGTGTCGGGTCCCAAACCCAGCGCACAACCCTATGCAGGGGATGTTTTGCCTTCTCACGTTAGCTCGCCTTCAAACTTATGTTCTTAGGCTACCCAGAGGATACTTGTTCAAAGACCGGAAGTCGTGAGCTGGTTGAGTCATATGTAAAAGAATCGTTTCTGGCCACTCGTAAGTGAATGGCCATCAGAGAACTTTTCTCACGTGATCTTTTACACATAACTCTATCCTCCATCGAAATCTGGTCGATACTAAATTTCGCAGGTCTAAGGGTACACTAATAAGATCCAATCAGTTTCTTGACAATGAACTTCAATCTTTCACACCTTAAGACCTTTTATGCAATTTTAAGCAGGCTTTTTCCCATGTAACTGACGCAGGATGGGCTGTTCCCATTTCTGTGGATTGGGTGGTGTCCACTTAGGTTCCATATCCGACCATATCTTGCAAAGAAGCTGATACACGCTGTTTGTCAGTTCTACGCTGCCGTGTTTGGAATAACTCCTCCGGTAGTCCACCGGCCCCTGCCGCTTTATTCTTCAGGCGGATAAAAACCTCATCATAGTCGGCCAATTGAAGATATATTCCATCGTTATTGATTGAGGAATCGGGTTCGCCATCTCCAGACGTTACACTTTCACTGCCGTTCAGGACACAAACACAGGCATAAGGCTGAAGAAGTGTTCGCCTCATACTGCAGTATATTCTGAACATCAGCCACCAGATCACCACTTTGGATCCAACAAGAGCTTGGTCTTGAAACCTTCTATTGATCGTCGCATCTTTTCGTAGAAGTTTTGAGCATTACTCCTTTCAGCCAACTTCGCAAGCTCTCCATACTCACGCACATCGGCCTCTTTCTATTTTTGTCTAGATATGCATCTAGTTTTCCTCTTAAACTCTTGGTATCTATCTCATCTCCCTCGCAACATTGCGAGATAGGCGTATTTTTGGTGTTAGGAAATCTACATCATACAGATTGTTCGTCGGGTTGCAGCGTGGTTCAAATCAATAGTGGCAAAGTACAAAACCGTTAGAAGATACAGCCCAGAATAATTTACAAAGAAATAACGTGCATGTGTTATTGGTGCTACTGCATACACAAAGCAATTAATGCGCCAAAGATAAGTACACCCATTTCAATCGGAGAAGAATTTACAGTATTGTTCTTCAAATGAAAATGTTAAAAGTTTTTCGATATTTATTGTGGATCACAATCTGGAAAATGTATATGCAATTAAAAATTTACTTAACAAGTGCATGAATAATGCATAATCGGTTGACTCCATCAACGAATAGTTGACTTAGAACGAACAATAATTTGTGAATTAAATATAGGCAATACATAATGAAAAAAAAATTCTTTTATATCCATTTACTATATGTTTCGGTAAGTGTTTCTTGGGGGTATGGCCTGTTTTGATTGTTTGCTTGTAAAACGTCAAGCAACTTTCGCCGAAATTTTTTTCCATTTCTTGCATATACGGCACTGTGCAACGCGCATTCCTATTCTTTCTTTAACTTGGCTAACTTATTCGACGTACTTTTACTTATTTTATCTCATTTTTGCAAAACGTGCAGCCATATTAACTATATCCTATTATATTTCTGGCACAATTCCGATTTCTTTGGCGCCGCGATTTGAAGGTACCGTTGGAAAGAGGAAGTCCTCCTGATTAAAAAACATATAAGGTTATAGGGTCCGCAAACGCTTAGTTTAGGAGATATTCGGCTTTAAAGTTCAAAAATTCGCAAAATTGGACCATTTCAAGGAGCTATTTCACCACATTAAACACACTTTTTTCAAATTTTTCAATTCAAATTAATTAAATTGCACTATAATCTTTTAAATAAATCAACATTTTACTCTTTTAGCAGGTTTTTTACCTAAAACCTTTACCTTCATTTTAAAAATTACATTTTACACTTATTTCAACCTCATTTGTTTACTAAAAATTACAACGAAATGGAGCGCTGCCATGTGATGTTAAGGCAATTCGCTGAAATTCCTCTTTTTCCCAAAAATTCCTCTATTCATGCATATAGATATTTTCCTTTTTAAAATTATTAAGCAAATAAGTAACATTATGTACATATATTAGTAATATTATATAATAATATTATATATACATATGTATAAGTAATATTGTATAATAATATTACGTAATAAAGTGTACAGTACATGGGTACAGTACGAAAACTCAAATTTTGTTTCAATATGAGTGCATGATAACCGAAAAATATAACCACTTCATACCCAAAACTCATATTATAAATATAATAATATATATATTGTCGTCTAAAATACAAACCAATGTATCATCAAAAATAAATGGAAATCGCTGACAGATATAATAACCAAAATTTACCATTTTATAACGATAACTTAAATTTTGAGTGAATAATAACCATAAATTATAACCACTTTATACCAAAAAGTCAATATTTTTTTTTTATTTTCAACGCAGAAAGGGGTACTACGCGAAAGTACTTCAGTCACCCCGGGTATTCGCTCGGCCAGGGTTATTTTTTTAAAGCGCGGCCGAAGGCCGCCAACGCAGAAAGGAGTACTATGCGAAAGTACTTCAGTCACACCCGGTATTCGCTCGGCCAGGGTTATTTTTTTAAAGCGCGGCCGAAGGCCGCCAACGCAGAAAGGAGTACTATGCGAAAGTACTTCAGTCACACCCGGTATTCGCTCGGCCAGGGTTATTTTTTTAAAGCGCGGCCGAAGGCCGCCAACGCAGAAAGGAGTACTATGCGAAAGTACTTCAGTCACACCCGGTATTCGCTCGGCCAGGGTTATTTTTTTAAAGCGCGGCCGAAGGCCGCCAACGCTGAAGGGAGTACTATGCGAAAGTACTTCAGTCACACCCGGTATTCGCTCGGCCAGGGTTATTTTTTTAAAGCGCGGCCGAAGGCCGCCAACGCAGAAAGGAGTACTATGCGAAAGTACTTCAGTCACCCCGGGTATTCGCTCGGCCAGGGTTATTTTTTTAAAGCGCGGCCGAAGGCCGCCAACGCAGAAAGGAGTACTATGCGAAAGTACTTCAGTCACACCGGGTATTCGCTTGGCCAGGGTTATTTTTTTAAAGCGCGGCCGAAGGCCGCCAACGCAGAAAGGAGTACTATGCGAAAGTACTTCAGTCACACCCGGTATTCGCTCGGCCAGGGTTATTTTTTTAAAGCGCGGCCGAAGGCCGCCAACGCAGAAAGGAGTACTATGCGAAAGTACTTCAGTCACACCCGGTATTCGCTCGGCCAGGGTTATTTTTTTAAAGCGCGGCCGAAGGCCGCCAACGCAGAAAGGAGTACTATGCGAAAGTACTTCAGTCACGCCGGGTATTCGCTTGGCCAGGGTTATTTTTTTAAAGCGCGGCCGAAGGCCGCCAACGCAGAAAGGAGTACTATGCGAAAGTACTTCAGTCACACCCGGTATTCGCTCGGCCAGGGTTATTTTTTTAAAGCGCGGCCGAAGGCCGCCAACGCAGAAAGGAGTACTATGCGAAAGTACTTCAGTCACACCGGGTATTCGCTTGGCCAGGGTTATTTTTTTAAAGCGCGGCCGAAGGCCGCCAACGCAGAAAGGAGTACTATGCGAAAGTACTTCAGTCACACCCGGTATTCGCTCGGCCAGGGTTATTTTTTTAAAGCGCGGCCGAAGGCCGCCAACGCAGAAAGGAGTACTATGCGAAAGTACTTCAGTCACACCCGGTATTCGCTCGGCCAGGGTTATTTTTTTAAAGCGCGGCCGAAGGCCGCCAACGCAGAAAGGAGTACTATGCGAAAGTACTTCAGTCACCCCGGGTATTCGCTCGGCCAGGGTTATTTTTTTAGAGCGCGGCCGAAGGCCGCTAACGCAGAAAGGAGTACTATGCGAAAGTACTTCAGCCACCCGGGTATTCGCTCGTAATATTATAATATTATCACACGATTTTACTTATCTGTGTTTATTAAATATAAATCACATATTATTCATATATTCATATATGTATGTATGTATAATATGTATGTATATGCAAAAGTGTTCACATATTCAATTTTAGCTTGAAAAATCTTCTTTATAGTTTTATATAGTTAATAAAGAAGAAAGAATCACTCGAAAGTAAAAACAAAGAAAACGCTGTGAAACGCTAAAAAATTCTTCACTTCTGGTTTTTAAGGTGTGGCAACGCTGGTTTTCCTCGTAAATATAAACACTCTAAACTTTGCAGCCATAAATTTGGTAAACGATTTTAAATTACTAAATTTGGATGAAAAATTACAAAATAAAAGTGAAAAGTGAACTTGTTTCAATATTAGGAGTGTATATTTCAATATAGTGAGTGAAAAACGTGAAAATATTCTGTGAAACATGGAGAAATAACATGTTTTCTTAGGGCAATTTTTGAATTTTTAAACGTGAATATTTCAAAAAATATTAGTTATTTTTATGTTATTTTTGGATATTCCTCCTCTGGAGAAGCTCCCCTATCCGTACATACCCCATTTATACCGAAATTCGGTTTTTTTACCCCTCCGCCAAAGTAATCGGAATCGTGCCATATTTCTTTTCTTTTGCTTTTCATTAATATGTATATGTACATTTTGGTTAGTACGTAAGGAACCTAACTGTCAGATGATTCCTAACCAAATATTACCATTTTTCAACATGTTGCCCATAAGTGGTTAGGTTCTAATCACATATTTAGAGATAGGCCCGAAATGACCTTTTACTTTATGGAAATCAGACTTTCTAAAATTTTATGACTTAATAGCAAAATCAGTTATTTTTGATCACTATGCGTGTGCTATGGTTGTTATATTAAAATTCGAGCGTTACGGTAACATTTTTTTTTATATTTCGATATGGCAATATCGGCAAATCAGCTGCGTTTAGTTTAACTTGTGTAAACATAGTGAGTATCTGTAAATATTAAGAAAATGAAAATATTATAACTAAAGTCGCAAATGTTTGGACACATAAATATATTGTGAAATTGGTTTAAGAGTATTTATTTTTTTAAAAATAAACTAAAGCTATGGGTAAGTAAAGTTATTCCGCGGCAGTAATGCAACATAAAGCGTTACTCTGTCAGAAAGAAAACTATTTTGGCAACAACGTAATAAAAAATGTTTACCTATATGGACCTTTCAAAAGTTTGCGAATAATTGTGTTAAAAGGTGTATATTAATATGTATTAATAATAAACTTTGTAGAGCAATTGTCCACACAATTTCTCGTGCGTTATTCAATATTTTCGTAAGGTAATATCAAATCCATATGTAGTTATTGAATGGGTATACACATACATACATATGTATTATATGTTTGTATGTAGACATATTTTGTTAATACGTAAAAATATAAATTATTATATTTGAAACGAGTGTCACCTATTTAAAATGTGGCTTCCTTGATTTGCAATTATAAGGTCGATGATACTATACCGCTTTATATACATATGTATGTACATATATACATTGTATTTGGTTATATGTATATACATTCATACACATGTATATAAATACAAGTTTTTATACATACTTATGTATACATAAGATGATGGAATAAAGCGGTACGATGAGTTCCTTTTATACACACATATATATTTTTTTTGTCTAAATGATATTAATTTTTAGTCTTCAAATATAAATAGTCTACTTAATTAAAGACACCTTACCACAATTAACTATTAACCCCTCTAAGGGGCCATAGTAATTCTAGCATATCATTCGGATTTCGGGGGACATTCAAATGTATTAGTAATTACGTTGAATTGAAATATTTTCGCGCAACTTTTTGAGAAATGTGTGTTTCCCTAATGTTTTCTATTAAAATAGCTCAAGAAATCACATCAAAATGTTGTATAATTACTAAGAGATTTATACAAATAATGTTGGCGGGTTTCGTGTCCGTCAAGAACATCTGGGGAATAGATTATGTAGATGTGGATCGAAGAAAACGAGACTTATAGTATGTTGTGACAGGAAAACATCTGGTGGCAGGCGACAAATAAATTATGGCTGGGATTTAGAATAGCATCCCCGGATTTCGGGAATAAAATGGGTATCATTGGAAAGGGGACGTTCTCCAGATCACGAAAATATATATATATAGTTGCCGCTGAGAGATATTTGCATTTAAAGTTGAAAAATTGACAATGTTTACAGTGATAATTTGTACATTGTGAATAACTTTTTCACTTATATCATGCACTTTTCACTTACTAACACTTCACTATAACGTTTCTGTATATTCATTTTTTTAATATTTGTTGTAAATAAAGCTTTATTTCAATTATTTCGATTTAGTTAAATAAAATGCATTTGCACAATAAGAAAAGTGCTGCCATGGTTATTTTTTTTGAAGCGCCGGCGCGGATGTTATTCCCAATATACAAATTATCAATATAAAAGTTGTCAATTTTTCAACTTTAAATGCAAATATCTTTCAAACTATAAGTCAGCGGCAACTATATGTATATATTTTCGTGATCTGGAGAACGTCACCTTTCCAGCGAAACCCATTCCATCCCCGAAATCCGGGGATGCTATTCTAAATTTTACCCTAAATTATTATTTTCAAACATGCACCAACCAGCCCATAGTGCACATTTGGGAATACTTTAAAATGTATCATAGTGCGCAAAATTATAAATAAAAATATTGATATTCTTACAAATAAACATTACTCGATCTCAACCAATTAATATCGGTCCAATATCATTATAATGCGTTATTTAGTTCTAAAATTAACAGAAGTTATACAAGGATGGTTTGTAAATGTTTGTTTCTGACTAGCTGATAGCCAACGTCCTAAACCGAGCGAAGTGAAGATGGTTAAAACGCAAAAGCATTAATTCCTTCTAGTCACGTAGCTTGATATAAACAAGAGTGAAGAACGCAGTTATGACTATAATCCTTCGTCCAGGTCGCTAGGGGCAAGGAAGAAAAAAAGTCAAATAAGTAGCCGTTTACGCTTGAGACCATGCCATCGATTCTATTGCTCGACGTCATTATCGTGCAATCGTCGGGGTGTACGATATGATAGAAAGGAAGTTTCGAGATATAAAAGTTAAACCCCAACAAAGAGGTGACCACCCTGCGGAACCCCATAATTATTTCTTTTAAATTTTTCACCTCTTCAACCCTGGAAGGAGCTTGAAAAGTATTTTTCAATCAAGATTATAATGAGCAGATGGTCTGAGATTTTTGGTAAAGGTCACCTGGTTATGCTGTTTATCAGACAACTATTAGCTAATCTGATGTCAGTCGAGCTGCTACAGGTGAAGGTTTCGTCATTCATAGTGCAAAATGTCGAATCGTCTATCTGTTAAAGTCGCCAAGTACCAGTCGGATAGCTTGTAATGCAACAAGTAACTAGGATAATGTATATACTATATATTTTGAGTTAGACATCGCTTGACCGGATAGCTATACCCTGACATTCTATTGCACGGTGTGGTGCAAAATGAAGGCTAAACCCCTATCACGCTCGCGAATTTTACGTATAACGTTGAAACCTGCACATATCAGGAGTTCTAAGCGGCTATTCAGCTGAGTTAATAGGACCGCTGCTATCGATATGATTTCCCGGCATATAAATTCAACTATCTCTTTGATCTTGCTCGATGGTCTGTTTCAGTTCATTTGTAGAAATCGTGTTTGTCGTTGTAACTTCATAGTGATCCTAGAAGCGACGAACGCCATTTATGCTCGTGCAGCCAATGGCAACGAATGACACACTCCACTCAGGCCCGAACACGTCACTAAATGATAGCAGCCAGAGCAGAAATTGCACTTGACAAATGAGATATTCCGACGAATTACGGCCCGACACCGGAACAGGCGTTGCAAAATACCAGGCCTTGGGGTCCTCTTATCGGAGAGGGATGAAGGTTGTTGGGAGTTGTTCAGACTGCGAGTCATACGACGTATTTGCGCTCCTTGGAACCGTAGAGATTTCTTGTTAGCAGCTAGGCTGAAGTGACCGCGCATTGCCCGAACTGGGCATTAGTGCGTTGGTAGCATGAGGCCGCATAACGTGCGGAGCACTCCCTATAACATACTACCGACCTCACGGCAGCTGGGTCTGATTAACCGGAACGGTCAACTGCTGTGCAGGTGAGACACCTAAGGAGAACTCGACTAGCTTAAATTTTGAGAATATTTTTAGTTTCTTATTCTTTCAAATACTTTATGATTTCTTTTATATATTGTATAATAAAAATATACATGTTGGAACCTAAAAACATTAATTTTACTTATTTATTTATTTAACGCCAATCGGCACTATACATCAAATAACAATTATAATTCTAAATAAGACATCAGGCTAAAACATAGAAAAGTAGGAATTAAACAAGTAACCTAGATCACATTGGCTTCCCGCTTCTTACGCTCATTGATCTCCGTTGTTGTTGTTGTTTTAACGGGATACTAATCCCCGTTTGGGTGGTAAATATTATTTGTGTTGTCGTCGACGTCATATTACGGTAGGCCCTGGAAACGAGCTGTTTCGACGGGGTCGGACCAGAGGGAGGAGGGTGTTAGATGTGTGGGGTTTGTAGGACATTCAAAGAGGTGGTCAGTGTCGCAATTCACAGGAAGGGAGTCGGTGAAGGTGTTGATGGCTCCACTGTGAATGGCGGTCAGTACCTGTCTAGGCTCGGCGGGAGTCCGGTCGGCGTACTGTACGTTGTCGCCGACGTAGTCCAGGAAAGACCTTTTGATTCTCCTAGGAGGCGGTTCCGCTCCAAGCAGGTGGCTGCAGGGGTGGTTTCTGCGAAAACATCCCAGCAGGAAGGATGTTCGAAGGGAGACATCAGAATGCATCGAGTCGCGGTCCGGAGTGTAGTATTTTGACAGGTCTGTAATTTCCTCATCTGCGTGCCACTGCATCCATGCGACCATATGGGTGCTGCTTAATTGAGGATCGGCCGGCCGGTTGCCTTGTATGTTGTATCGCCTGACCGGATAGCTATACCCTGACATTCTAGGGTAGTATCCCTAGGGTCGACCTTAGATCTATTGTGCCCTCTCCTAATTCACAGGGACTCACTAAGCCCCAGCAAATCAATAAATTCTAGTAATTTGCTGGGAGCTAGTGAGTCGATGTGATCCCTATCCGGAAATATGGTTCCAAGGGCCTTAGACCTGCGTCTGCAGACTGCGATGCAGTCGATTAGCAGGTGCTCCGGGGTTTTAGGTTCCCTGTCGCAGAACCGGCAGTTAGCGCAAGAGGCTAGTCCTAGGTTGAATAGGTGCCTTTTCAACTTGCAGTGGCCGGTGTAGAATGCGACCAAGAGCCTTAGTTTGATCCTTGGGAGGTTAATTATCGCTCTAAACCTGTTAAGGTTGTACCCCGCTATTAGCAACTTGGCATGTCGCATACCACTCTTTCTTCCTTACGGAGCGGATCCTTTATAGTGTGGGGGCCCACCCCAGTGAACGGTTCGGGCCCTACCATATTTGTGGAGGCTGCGGAGCGGGCGAGCTCGTCAGCCTGTTCATTGCCGTCTATGCCTCTATGACCAGGTACCCAAATTAGGTGTACCTGGTTCATTTCAGCTAGGTTGATCTCGTACGCGGATATCGCTTTTAGTGCCGCTTGGCTATCGCTGAGTATGGTTATTCGCTCATTTCGATAGTTGCGATGGGGGTTTATCTCTATACACCGACTTATGGCCAAGACTTCGGCTTGGAAGATACTGGGAAATCTACCCATCGGTATGGATAGCCTTGTGCGTGGACCTGCGATCCCTGCACCAATACCTTCCGACGTCCTCGAGCCGTCAGTGTACCACTTCAGTGTACTATCCCTCAGCACCAGCTCAAGAGTGGAGTCATTCCACTCGCTCTTGCTGCCAAACATTCTGTAATCCCGTCCTTCAGGAGGAGGGCAATTGGAATGTTGCCACTTATCATCTCCATCCTCTGGGACGAGATTGTTTTCCTTTTGCCGCATCCCTCTGCCGTTATCTGCAGGAGTGAATACTTAGCTACTTGACCGATCACTATGTGAAGCGGTGTGAGTTCCAGCAGGACCTCCAGCGCCGCCGTTGGGCAGGTTTGCATAGCGCCCGTCATGCAGACACATGCTAGCCGCTGAAGCTTCGATAGTTTCATCACCACCGAGGCCTGTGCCGCTTCAGAGGCCCAGGACACCGCTCCATATGTGACTATCGGTCGCACAATCATGGTGTACAACCACCTGAAAATCCTTGGCTTGCAATCCCAGGATTTTCTTGCCAGCCGATTGCACACCATTAGTGCCTTTGTTGCCATAACCAAGGTTTGGTTCACGTGCTGCTTCCACCGCAAAGTGGAATCCAGCGTAAGACCAAGATATTTTACCTTGCTGGTCATCTCGATCTCTCTACCCCCAAGTGTGAGGTTCCTAATCCCGGGTAGGGACCTACGCCTCGTAAACGGGACGATGGTCGTTTTCGAGGGGTTGATACTCAGTTCAACTCCCCTGCACCACTCCTTTGCTAGGTTTAGACCTCGTTGCACCAGGTCACAGAGAGTGTCCTCGAACTTGCCTTTAGCTATGATCACAATATCGTCCGCATATCCTTAGCATCGGATACCATTGACGGTTAGCAGTGCTAACAGGTCGTCCACAACAAGGCTCCACAGCAAAGGCGATAGTACACCACCCTGCGCACAGCCTCTTGTTGTGCCGAGACGAATCTTTGTGCTCCCTGCTGTGGTCTCAGCAACCCTGGTGCGCAGTACCGCCTCTATCCATCTACGCACCGGTGCTGTCACATTCCTACCCTCCAGTGCCATGGCTACACTTCTATGAGATGTGTTGCCAAAAGCTCCCTCGATATCCAAAAAGGCGCATGGCATAACTTCCCCTTTCTTCAGTGAACTCTCTATCTCGGAAGTTACCTGGTACAGAGCCGTGTTTGTTAATCTGCCAGCTCTGTATGCATGCTGAGCCGCATGCAGGGGTGCAGTCTTCAGCGCCTTCGACCTTAAATGGTGATGTATGATCTTCTCCATAGCTTTCAGTAGGAAGGAGGTTAGGCCAATTGGCCTGAAAGATTTAGCCAAAGAGTAGTCCTTCCCTCCCCTTTTTCGGTATGAAGATTACCTCAGCTGTCTTCTATGATTCAGAGATGTAGGCCAAGGCGAGGCTCTCCCTCAGCAGCCTAATCAGGTGTGGCATCAGAATCTGCTCACCATGTTGTAGAAGCGCTGGGAAGATGCCGTCCACTCCCGGAGACTTAAACTTTTCGAACGAGATCATTGCCCACCTGATCGAGTCCGCAGTAAATAATTGTTTAGCGATAGCCCAATCAGTGCGGAATGGCCTGTGTTCAGTTACGGGCAGACACCGGTAAACCGGAATAGTCTCCGGGAAAGGAGCACGCAAGAGCTCTGTAGCTCTGTCCTCCGCGCTGGTCGTGAATGTCCCGTCATTCCTTTTGATGGCTAGCACTGTGTCCGTCTTCCCTCTAGCCAGAGTCTTGTGCAGCCTAGCAGCTTCTGGTGTGGAGGAGACGTTTAACAGAATCTCCTAAAGCTAGCCTGTTTAGCAGACCTGATCTCTTTATTATACAGTGTCAGGTTTCTCCTATACTCTTCCCAGACTCTTGTACGTTTAGCCTTATTAAATAGGGTGCGTACCTTCTTCCATTGGTCTGCGAGTTTCCTTGTCCACCAGGAGCAATTGTGCCTGTGTGTGGGCACAATTGGTCCTTCGAGGGTTGCGCCTAGGGGGGAATAGCTTGACCTCTGCCCCCAGCGCAAACCTTACAATTCTCTGGTCTGACAGGGAGGGCTCCGTTGAGACTCTCCACTGCCAGACCAGCCCGGTTGCAGGTTCATTACTGAGGGTGATGTCCAACACCTCCCTCCTACTTATAGTTATAAATGTGGGTTCACACCCTACATTCTCTATCGCTAAATTACTGCCTACTGCATATTCTAACAGAGACTCACCTCTCACGTTGCAGTCGGTACTGCCCATTCCGAATGGTGAGCGTTCGCATCGCAGCCGATGATAAGGGGGAGCTTGTGCAGTCTGCAGTGCTCTACCAGCCTTTCCACCTCCTCCGGGGATGCCGTTGCTGCCTCTCTTGGAAAGTATGCTGATGCCAGGACGAAGTCTTTACCCTCAGTATCCGCCACCAAATCCTCCGTCAGAAACTCTGAAATGCAAAAGAAATCAATATTTCTCCTGACAACTATACACGTCCTAGGCCTCTCGCTAGAGAGGTCCTAGATTACCTTGTTTGCCTCCGTCTTGAGGCGCTTTACCTCTCCTTTGTGGACCCAGGGCTCTTGGATCAGCAGTGTGCCCAGTTTCTCCACAGTGAACCTGCTTGTCACTTGATCAATTTCCATGTTGACGGCCATTACAATATGGGCTCGAGGAAAGAGAGATCATCTTCCCCGTCGTCAACCGCGCTGCTGTCCATTGGGCCTCCAAATCCGTTTAGGAGCTCCTGCATGGAGGGTAGCTCCGTGTTGCGGCCTTCATCGGGGACGTCTGTGGTCGTTACTGGCACTGCATGTCCAGACCTGCTCCCGCAGGGCTGCTCCGACATCTCGTCCACCTCCATCCTTGCTGCGTCCAGGGAGGACTCCGGCACTGCCTGGTTTTCGACGCCCTTGTCCGTGGAGTCTCAGGCGTTTTGGCTCCCTTGCCCCCGGTGTCGGCAGGCTTGTAGGGCCGCATGACGGCCGTGCTGTACCTGTAGAACAGGCGGTCTTTACGTATAACGTTGAAACCGGCACAACTCAGAAGATCTGAGCGGCTGTTTAGCTTGGTTTCTTGCACCGCAGCTATCGAGTCAGAGCGGGAGCTATGTTGCCTGATTGAGCTCCTAGGGACCGTGGAGGTCCTCTGTTGGCGAGGCGGTGCGCGAACTAAGTGCAGATTGCACAGCCGTAGAGGCTTGAGTCGCAGTATTGCGCAGGTAACATGGGGCCACGTAACGCGTGGTCCACTCCCTATGAGTCTTAAGGGCAAAACAGGTCTTAAGATGACTCCATCCATGCACCTGACTGAGGTGGAGTTTGGATGGAGCCGTTTTGCGCATACGCAGCAAAAAAAATCCTCCGGGCCCGGGTTTGACTCAATGCCAGCACGAGGCAGGAGGATACGAAGCAACCCTGCTAATGACGACACACACAAATTTATACTCACCGATCCAAACGGGGTTAGATCGCCGAAAGGACTGCCCTTGGTCGGATAAAATCCGAGTCGATTCCGGTACGTAAAACCGGCAGTCGTGGGAATTGATCTCTATAATAACCTCCTCCGCAACTTTTTTATCTAAATGTGAGCACTTTTTCGACATAGCCTCGTTCAGTTTATTTATCTCACTCCTTATATCTGAGAGATTACCTGCAATAGACTGCTTAAATTTATCAAACTTCGACTCGAATTTCGCTTGACAGTTTGATGAGTAAATTTTCATACTTATCGAGGGATTCGTCGTCTGTGACGTCACTGTCACCCTCATCTAACTCAGAGTCTCGCTGGGCGTCTGATATCCTTACACTAACCTCGCAAAGACACTTGTCGCATTTCCAAACTGTTTTATTTTTTAAGACTTTATTAGCTGTAGCCCTAATTCCTTCGCTGCTAAGCCCGGTACCCCGAGCGTGGTGCCAGTAGCTGCATTGAGCACATTGAATGCTGCTGAAACCTTCTCGAATAACCTTAAGACAAGCCCCGAAAGCACATTTGCTGGTTGACTTTTTAGGAGGCATAATCACCGTATTTATTGTTCACTTCGATTACTTTCACCTAACTTAACAAATTGTTAAGTAATTAAATTTAGATTAAGTAATTAAATTTAAATATTTATAAAAAAAAACAACTAATAATTGATCGGCACAAAATTTAGCACATGTTTACTTTAAGCCCTCTAGCGAAAAAAAAATCCTTTAGCGGCAGGATCATTCGTGATGTTTTGTTACTGTCTTGAAAATGACTGAACGATAGAGCTTAAACGTACATATGAAGATGACTTGCAGAATTGCAGTAATCTACTAATAAGTGTATTTCATACTCAATTATAGCAATTTTTAAATTAAATAAGAAGAATAAGAAAATATTTTTTTACTCGTATTATTATTGTTTTTTAATTATGTTTGATATTTCAATTTACCATATTCATTTCTTTCGGTTTCAGAAATGGCTTTGAATGCAGATACCAATTATCAGTCCTTAAATGAAGGTAATCCTTTTAAAAAGGAAAGTGAAGACTTTCATATTCAAGATCATGACGATACACCAGGAGATAGTGGAATTATGATACATATGGTTCCCGAAACAAACAAAGGTAAAATTACTAATCTAATGGAAATGAAGCTATTCATGCGTAGTAATCAATTGATGTACTATAAATCAATAAAGTTTACATACACCTAGTTCTATTAAATTACGACACGTTTATTTGATTTAAAATTAATAAATTTTCAGTCTATCCATTTCAAAAGATTTATACTTAATATTAAATATAGCATATCTAAATTTTTTTTACACAAAAACAATTAAGCCCATAGCTTAAAATGCGCCTAGTTTATATCAAAAAAGTTTACATACACTAATGATTATCATTTCATTCATGTTGTTGCAATTATTGCCCCCAGATGCCAACGCATGTTCCCCACTCAATGTCTAGTATTATTTCCGGATATTTTGTTCCCCTAAGTCCATAAGGCAGTTTTTAGGCACTCTTTTGATGAATCATTTAATGTTTTCGAATACGGTTTTCCAATAAGTTCCAGATATGTTGAATAGGATTATTGTCTGGTGATTGCAGGCATATGGAGTTATTTTCAATTCCATAACAACCCTTCACGTACAAAATAGGATATGTAACTACTACAAAATATAAAAAGTGTAAATTTTTAAATAGAATCAAAAGCTGAAATGTAATGCTGAACAACTTCCTTCCTTCCTTTTTAAGAAAGGCGAAATTCGGGTATAACCAAACATTTCATATTTTTTCAACTGGCAAGGATTACAACCAGGGAAATAGCTTCAGTTGCGTAAGGTGTGTAAGTTATATGGGGTAGAGCAAGTTTCACCAGAAAGTAGCTTTGTGTATGTTCGATTCTCTTCAATCACACGTGAGTTACATATACAAATACCCAACAAAAAACATTAAAAATTATAAATTTACGGAATTTTTTAACAAAACAAAATCACTTTGTTCACAATATTTCTTAGAACCTGAATAACTTATTAAGTTAGAAGGTTATTACCTTTAGTCAGCATTTAAGTAAATATTATTTATAAGCAAATGCATACTTTATTGGAAAACATATGTAGTAAGTAAAATAAGTAATTATGACTTGAACTTGAATCTTTATAATTAATAAATTGAAAATTCAGTCTGATTTAACCATCCAAATCAATTGGTACCTCTTTAGTTATTAATTCGGTTATAACTTTTTAAAAACGCACGAACGCGAACTTGAAACAAAAATGACGCAGTCGGTAGGATCTTTACAAAGTGTGAAACAATAACAATAATAATAAGTGATACACACTGTTTTCAGTAAAGAAGAAAAAAAAAAAAAAAATAGTCGTCACCGAAAGCCGTTAAACACTTTTATATAACCCCCAATATAATTCTGTGATTCTGTAGCCAACTAAGGAGTTGACCGAACAGTAATAAAATAATTATAGCAACAAAAATTTTTTCTGTTTACAAAAATTGGCACACCGTGAAAGTGAAACTTAATTTTTATGAAGGTGTGCAGTGAACACTAGCGAAGTTGACACCACACTAAACGCTTATATTGGGTAGTCTAAAAAGTTTTTTCGTATTTTGACAATAGATATCGTTGCAGTCATATATCTCCAGTGATACCAATCACATTGTGTCATACCATATAGTGTTGGATATGTAAGATTTTAGCTTCATTTAAACCAAAAAAATTAAATTTGGGGAAGTTAAAACACAGTAACAGCTGTTAAAAAATGAGTGAAAATAATGAAGAAATTCGCTATAATTTGAAATTTTTATATGAAAAGAGGGAAGAAGTTTACGGAGACGGTGCTGTATCAGTTCGTGTAGCACAACAATGGTTCGCTCGCTTCCGTTCTAGATATTTTGATTTAGACTGATGAAAGTTTTACACTCATAGAATAATGTGTCTAGCGGAAAATGGCAAAAAGTGGTTGACCAAAATGGTACATATTTGTTTATTTATTTATTAGTATAAATAAAAAAAATAAGTTGAAGTTTGAGAAGAGAAACATGGAGAAGCAGACTCAGATGGCAGCAGTGGATTTAGTAGAAGAACTTGACCACAGGGAGCAGCAAATGGAACAAATGCGGCAAGCCTACCTTTAATTGAGAACTAAAATGGAAGAAAGTAATGGCAGCAGGTATGCCTTGCTCAAAACCGTTAACGATCTTCCCATCTTTACGAGAACAGGAGTAATCACAATCAACTCTTTCCTCAGTAGCACTGAGTACCTACTATCACCTATCCATAACAGCGTCCTGCAGAAAGAACTAACCACAACAATCCTCTATCGGACAATTCAAGGAGAGGCAAAAGATACAGTCATCAACATCGCACATCCAGATAATTGACAGCTAATTAAAGAAACTCTAAAGCTAAGATATAGACCGGACGTGGAGCCGCACGCTCTGTATAAAAGGATCGAGAACCCGAAGGTGAGTTCAGTTAATGAACTTATTAAAAAAGCAAAGAAAAAAGTCGGACGAATTGACAGTTTAGTATAGAGGTGACCACTACATTGACTTAAGCAATGTAAATACTTTAAAAGAAATGACTCAATGCGTTTTGTTAGATAAAATTTATGAAGAAGAAAATTTTAATAATATAATGAAAATAATGACAAGTAAAAGATTTGAGGATAGTAGCATTAGAGTAGAATATAGAAAGTTCAAATTAAGAGGAGATAATCCAATAATTAAATGGACTAATAGAAATCCTGATAGAGTACAGAGGTATGATAATAATCAAGGTCCATACAAACAAATAAATCAAAATGATGCTAAACATAATATACTAGCCGATCTTAACAAAACAATAATGGAAGATATAGTAATAATTATAGACTAACAAATTCGGGTAATTTCCAAAAACCACAAACGGCAGGAAACCCTAATCAAAATTTCGATCAATACCAACCGAATCAACTTACAAAAAATTGTAGTCAAATTCATAATAATCAATATAGACAAAATCAAGGTGAACCAATGGAGATAGACAGTATTGAACACAGTTAAAAAAACCCTCAATTGGCAGGACATCCATTGCCAAGATTGCTTATGCTCGAATAGGCAAAGCCAGGAAGGTTACTAAACAAACTTATGTTGATTAAGAAGGGGTTAATAACAGCATTTTTTTTATGAATCAGCCTCAGAATGCCTACCTAAAATAAAAATTTATATTAAAGACAAAAGACATAGTTATAGAACTGATAAGGAGCATGGATCAGTTTCTTTGTAGAATATGGTCGGACGAAAGCCCTGCCCAGTCCCCAAAAAAATGTCGTCGCACTCGCAACTAGATATCCACTATTGACAGTTATAACTTCGAAGTCGTATACAATTTCGTCTTTCTTGGAATCAGCATCAACACCAAAAACAACGTCAGCCTCGAAATCCAACGCAGAATAATACTTGCTACCGTTGCTACCGTGCTACGCCGGATTAACTATGCAATTGAGAAGTAAAGTCCTCTCTCGACGAAGAAAAACTAAACTTTATAAGTCACACTTTATTCCCGTTTTGCTGTATAGTGCAGAGGCATAGACGATGACAACATCTGATGAGTTGGCGTTACGAGTTTTCGGGAGAAAAATAGTGCGAAAGATATATGGTAATTCGCGCATTGCCACAGCGAATATCACATTCGATGGAACGATGAGTTATACGACGACATTGACATAGTTCAGCGAATTAAAAGACAGCAGCTACGCTGGCTAGATCATGTCGTCCGAATGGATCAAAACACTCCAGCTCTGAAAACATTCGACGCAGTACCCGCCGGGGGAAGCACAGGAAGAGGAAGACCTCCCCTCCGTTGGAAAGACCAGGGGGAGAAGAACCTGGCTTCGCTTGGAATCTTCAAGTGGCGCCACCTTGTGAAAAGAAGGAACGACTGGCGCGATGTTGTTAACTCGGTTAGAACTACGTAAGCGGTTTCTGCGCCAGTAAAGAAGAAGAATAATGCAAGAATAATTTGGAAAGTCACACCACTTAGAGGACAAAAGTATGACTTTATAATAGGCGTACTTACTTTTCTATATACAAAGACAAGGGTTGAATAACCTTAAATCGAAAGCGAAGTATTATTTAAAAAAAATTAAATGACTTATGTATGTCAAATTTGTAGCCTTGAAACTGTAGTTTTAATTTAGAAAGATTAAATTTTGAACACTTAAATGAAGAAGAAATTGAAAGGAAATATCTAAATTGATCAAGTGATGTAATAAGTTATTATTTAAAGATGATGGTAAATTAACTAACACAACGAAAATTTAACACGAAATTAAAATCACAACGCAACAACAGATTAATTCAAAATTGTATCACGAAATTGAGGTTAGAAAACAAATTAAGGAAATGGAAAACAAGGAATAATCCAAAAAAGTAACTCAAGATATTCGAGTCCATTAATAGTAGTGCTGAAGAAAAAAGATAATACAGGCGAAAAGAAATACAGAATTGTAACAGACTATAGAAAATTGAATAAAGTCACAATAGATGACAAATATCCTCTTTTAAACATTGGTTCCATTCTAGACAAATTAGGGTCAGCCCAGTATTTTACTACCTTTTATTTAGCGAAAGGATTATCAAATTCTAGTAAAATCAAAAGATAGGGAAAACAGCTTTTGTAACACCGCATATTGTTTATGAATTTATAAGAATGCCTTTCGGACTAAAGAATGCTCCATTCACATTTCAACGCCTGATGAATGAAATGGAGCGACTATAAACTAAACATGTATATATCTAGACTTTTTGTAAAAGTTATTTTATGCGCTGCGTCACTTATACCTTACCTCGTGTGGGGGGCAATAAGTGATAGGCATTACTATTTTACTTTATATTTTCTTTTATTTTCTTTTAAATCTGATTTTATTTTTGTAGCTACCCAACTTTTATACAAAATTCTTAGTCTATGGTTTAAAATTAATTATTAGACCTAATAATAACACATAATAAGTGCGTTGGTCTTATCTCTATATATTATCAGCAAATGAATTTGTATACATTTGCTATTGTGCATCTATTTCATTTCTATTTGTTTGTTTAGGTAAGTATGTGTTTTTGTTTTTTGTTGTCGGAGGGGGAATCTTCTAAAGATACTGCCAGGGTGAGGCTGGTAGCATGCACGATTTATATTGTTCGCTAGAGTACACCTCTTTCGGGACCACGCCCAGGCAGTGTTAAATCACTACGCTGGACTTGCGAAACAGTATGCCTACGTACTAAACTCTTAACTCCGGCTGCTATAGCTTGTATTCGGACCTGCGGGAACCCCGTTCAGCACGACTTCGCAGGACCAAGCTGGGCGATAACTGCCTCTTCATGACCTACCTCCAGGGATATTCATGCGGTCTTATGCTTCTGCGCTGTCTTTACTTCATTCTAAGTTCTCGGAGCGCTATTGCACTCCACTCTTTCATTTTACCCCACACCAACTGTAATCGCAGCATGTGACTAACTATGTTGTAGGTCGTCATCCTTTCATCTGTTAGCTTTTCTATGGTCTCTCTCTCTCCACTGCATACCTCGTGCAGGAAAAGAAAATGTGCTCTGCGTTTTCTGCGGCATTTCCACAGAAAGAAGAGTGTGTTTCGTCATCATGGCCAAATTTGTGCAGGTATTCCCTGAAACAGCCATATTCCGATAAGAACTGCGTTAAGTAGAAATCTGTCTCCCCATGTTGTCTTGATAAGTCTATATGTCCATCTTCCTTTGTCTGCTGCATACCATTACTTTTGCCACTCCTCGAGACTTGCCTTCCTCTCCTTTTTGCGCTCGTCGGCCGTTAGGCGCCTATGCATGGCTTTTGTTTACAGTAGACTCTACTTAACTCAGAGGCCATTATATCCGGTGGCATAAGACCAGATATGATAGCACTCGCCTCGTGCAACACCGTTCTAAACACACAGGTAACTCTAAGGGCGCATAACCTGGACACCGATTTGACCATATTGACAAAGGTTTTTTAACGAAGGGCTGTCCCCTATATCTCTCCAGAGCTCTCCTTCTTTGACTTGGGCCACGAATGTTTGCCATGATTCTCGACAGGACCGCAGTCACTTAAGTCGCCTTACCACAGGCCTTTTCAATGTGCGCCTCGTATCGATCATAACACCAAGGTACCTCAGTGAATTTTTCGTTACAACTTATATCCATCAATGTTCAGAGTCACCGTTTCTAGCCTTTTCCTGCTCGTGATGAGCACTGCCTCGGTTTTTTCACCTGCAAGCTGCAGCTTGGTACTCTTAAGCCAGTTTTTAATTTTCGTCACGATCTCATTGCATATGTTCTGTATCTGCAAGAGTTCTTTAGCTGCGATCGTTACGGCAATATCGTCCGCATAGCCAATTATCTACGGCAATCGTAGCAGCCCGTCGTACAGCACATTCCAAAGTAGTGGACTTAGTACGGAGCCTTGTGGTACCTCACCGCGTAGGTTTTTAGACCTGCATCGGTATTGTGCAGCAATAGTCTGTCAGACAAATAGCTGCTAATAGTCCTTAGAGGATACCCCGGGGTGTTTCTTGCCTCTAATGCTGTTAGTATATGTGGCCAGCACGTCGAGTTGAAAGCGTTGTACATTTTTTTTTTTTTTTTTTTTTTGTTTTTTTTTTTTTTGTTTATTGAAACGTAATAAATGAGGGGTTTACATTTCATTGAAATTGCAACTAGTGATAAATTTAAACGAACAAGCAATATTTTTCGCAATGTATGAACAAAACAATAAAAGCTGTAATAGCAAGCTTTCCTTTTTTAAACTAAATTTTATAACTAAATATAATGATATTTGTTACTTTCTCAGATTGGTAATAGATCATGAAACGTTGTTCTTTTCAGTCTGCGCCTGCTATTTCTAGCCTCTCCTAGTTTTCGGGCTTCACTGTTTATATGATTTTGTAACCTTTCTGCATGTTTCGATGCTGTTTCGCGAATGACTTCCCGAACCACTTTTAAATGAAGATCACGGTGCAGATCCGAATTTCGTATGTACCACGGCGCATTTACCATTTTTCGCAGAACTTTGTTTTGGAATCTTTGAACCGCTTCGATGTATAACGGGGCAGCGCATCCCCATAGTTGAATTCCATATGTCCAAATAGGTTTCAAAGTTTGGTTGTAGACTAGGAGTTTATTTGATGTTGTTAAGGGTGATTTCTTGCCGATTAACCAGTTTATTTTGTGGTATTTTAGTTTTAGTTCTGAAACTTTTTTTTGTATATGCTCCCTCCAATTCAACTTTGCATCCAACGTCATACCAAGATATTTCACCGAGGTGGAATACGGGATTACTTCGTTTCCAATATGTAATGGGATGTATGTAGCACTTTTGTTAGTGAAGTTTACATGGATAGACTTCAACTCGTTTAAAGTAATGTACCATTTCTGTGTCCATTCTACGATTTGATTTAGTGAAGATTGCATTCTGTGCGATGACTCAACTACATTTTTGCCGGTCGTAATGATGCAGGTATCATCTGCAAATGAGGCGATTGCGCAGTTTGGCGGCGTAGGCATGTCGCTAGTAAACAAAATATATAAGATTGGTCCCAGGACACTTCCTTGGGGTACACCTGTTTTTATCGGCTGTAACGTAGTATATGCTTGACCCTGCTTGATTCTGAAGTAACGGTTGCTCAGGTAAGAGTCAATTAGTTCGGTTAGATACTGAGGAAAGTGAAGTCTTAATTTATGAAGTAAGCCATGGTGCCATACTCTATCGAACGCCTGCGATACGTCAAGAAAAACAGCTGTGCAATTGTGCTTTTTTTCCATCGCATCTTCAATTATGCTCGTTATTCGATGAACTTGATCGATTGTGGAATGTTGAGATCTAAATCCAAATTGATGAATGGGTATAAGTTCCTTTTCTTCAATTACGTTCTGAAGTCTTCTTATGATTACAGCTTCAAGTAGTTTGGATAAAATAGGCAACAGTGAAATTGGACGATATGACGAGGCTTCATGTGCACTTTTGCCAGGTTTTTGTACCATAATAATTTCAGATACTTTCCATGACAGTGGGACGTATCTGAGATTTAAGCAAGCGTTTATTATCACCGTAAGCTTTGCTATTGCTTTTCGCGTTAGGTTTTTTAGTATATCAGCAGTAACCAAGTCGAAGCCGGGAGCCTTTTTTGGTTTAAATCTACTTTTAATAATATTTTCAACTTCTTTATTTGTTGTTGGTTGGATTTCACTCACGTATTGCGATTCTTCCAGCTGTGGTAGAGTACCATTGAACGCAAAAGGACTAAATGTTTTAGTTAGCTTCTCTGAGAAAACTTTCGCTATTTCTTCGTCGCTTCTGGCCCAGGATCCGTTTGGCTTTCTGACGGGTGCATTCGACAATATTGGTTTCCTATCATTTTTTATAGCTTTCCAAAGGGAATAATCCGTATGTTTGTTTGGCGTTAATTTTTCAATATAATTATAAATATTTTGATTTGTAAATAACTTTATTTTAGAGCTGAGAATCTTAGTTAAATTGTTTAGTTCTGTTTTATACTGAGGAGATCGCGTGATTTGCCATTTTTTACGTAGTTTTCTCTTTTTCTTTATGAGTTCCAAAATATCGGAAGGATATTTAGTATAAAAGTTTTTTTGTTTAGGAACAGGAGTACTTTTCCAAGCCGATTCTTGAATAGCTTTCGTAAATGTATGAACTTCATCTTCTAATATATCTTTAGTGGTTATATTTACTTTACAATCAATATTTTTGTCGAGCATAACTTTGAAATACTCCCAGTCCGTATGTCTATTAGAGAGATAAGGTGGTATGTCGATTTCTTGTAGATGGCCATTTAAGATTAGGTATACTGGCGAGTGGTCCGAATTTAAGTCCAAGCCATTTTCCATGGTAATGAATTTCTTAGATATTTGTCGAGTGATGAAAAAGTCGATCAGGTCAGGTAGTTTTCGTGTGTCGGAAGGCCAGTAAGTCGGCTTGCCAGTAGACATAAAATCGCATCCAGTAGCCATAGCAGCTTTAAATAGCTCTCTTCCCTTCGGTGTCGTAACTCTTGAACCCCATTGGGAGTGCTTTGCGTTAAAGTCACCACCCATGATGAATTTTCCATGGTGTTTTAGTATAAGTTCCTTGTACAAGTCCATTTTGATATTGTGTCTAGGTGGGCTATATATCGCGGTAATACTTATTCTTCCGAAACTAGATTCGACCGATATGGTCGTGGTTTGGAATTCTGGGACACTTATATTAATTTCTTCGTAGTGGGGAATATTGTCTCTGACAATTATGGCACTACCCCCTCTCGCATTGTTATTTGGGTGGTTTGAGCAATACGTCTTGTAGTTTTTGAATTTAACGAATGTGTCATTAGTAAAATGGGTTTCTGATATAAGACAAATATCAATTTTTTCTATATGGAGTAATGCCTCTAATTCTTTTCTTCGTTTGAACAAGCCATTTGCATTCCATATCATCATTTTTATCGGTTTCATTTTTGCGCTTTACTTGCACTTTGCTGTCGCTCTAGTTTAGTTAGTCGTTCGTGGGTAAGTTTACCTTGCTCTTCTAGCTTATTAAGCTTGTCGAGAATTATCGAGAAATTATAGGTAATATCACTAATGGAATTCGAATTTGTATCGTTTGCAGACGTGTGTTGTTGAATTTGACCTTTGGTTATGCTGGCAAATGAGGGTTTTCCAGATTGCTGACTTACATTAGTAACTTCCTTCTGAGGAGCAGTAGAAGCAGTTGCACTTAAGCGTTTTGGTTGTTGATGCTCTTTATTTTTCTCGGTCGCGTTTTTAATTTTTTGAAGTTCTTTTGCCACTTCACATCCCCTATAGTTCGCAGGGTGATTCTGATTGCAGTTGCAACATTTTGGCGGTAGTTCGGCAGGTTTTGTGCAACTAAGAGTTGTATGATTTCCGGCGCACTTCACACACCTTGGTGGTTTACAACAGTAATTTCTGGTGTGACCGAATGCCTGACAGGACTTACACTGCGGTACCAGATTCGATGGCTTAATGGGTTCGAGTTTGACGACAGAGTTTAAAATATGTTTGATTTCATAAATTTTCTTTATGTTCTCTGTGGATTCGAAGCATACGATAAACATATTTAATGGATTTTTTGTTTTGTATTGAAGTTTATTTATGACTTTTGTAACTTTAAATCCCTGCCTTTGAAGATCTGAGACAATGCTTTCCGGCTCACATGAGTGCAGAAGGTCTTTAACCATTACGCGTATATCCCGCGATTGCTTGTCCTCGTACGAATACCAGGAAATTTGCGATTTGTTTAATTTACTTGTAAGTTTTACATGTCCAGCGTAACAACTGCGCAGTATTTTTTATCTCCATACATCCATCTGGCGCCCTCTATGGCTTTGGCCGGAATGTTCGTCACTTTTCCAACTGCGTCTAAGGTGGACCGATGTCTTCTGAATCTAAATTGGTTTTCAGATAACCCAGGAGACTCTTCTTCTAGGTGGCGTTCTAGACGTGTGCAAATTAGTCTTTCCAGTATTTTGGCCATTGTGTCGATCATGCAGAGTGGGCGATATGCACTCGGCTCTCCCGCCGGTTTGTTTGGCTTTTGGAGAAGAACCAGCCGCTGTTTCCTCTATACTTTCGGGAAAACTCCTTCATTCAGACATCGTGTGTAGAGTTCGGCGAATGCCCTCTTGCTATGCCTGATGGCAATTTTCAGTGCCTAGTTCGGGATGCCATCAAGTCCTGGAGCGTTTGCGTTGCCAAATCTCTCCGCCACTTCTAATACCGCCGTCATTACTCGTCTACAATTGGAGATTTCACCCTGGTTGGTATCGTTCTACTCGTTTGTGGTTCTTGCGTCGGGAAAAGCGTTTTCACCACCTTTTCTAGGAGGATCGGACAGGTTGGCGCTTGGCTTTTACCCCCTCTGATTTTTGCCATCACTATTTTATACGTGTCACCCCACGGATTCTCGTCCACCGTCTCATATAATTCTTTAAAATTCGAGGACTTACTTCTTTTGATAGCCTTTTTGAGTTCTTTACGTTTTTTTTTTTGAAACTTTCTCGCAATCTTGTATGATGTGGCGTACCTTGGCTTCTTTGGCAGAGGCGTCTCGCTTTATGGCATTCACTTCTCAATGTGCTGATCTTCTCGTTCCACCAGTATGCGGATCTGTGGGTTATGTTGTGCCTTTTCCTACACATAGCAGCATCACAGACTTCACTTATGCATTTCACTAGATTTTCAGCCTGTCAGTCAACGTTGATCGCACCATCTGGGTTCCCATCCAACATAAGTTTGAAAATTTCTTCATCGAACGTTTCCACCTTCCATCCTTTTTTCTGCAATTTTTTAGCGCTGGATCGAGTTTGTATTTGTTTGCGGATTTCCGGCAAGATGGCCAGGTAATCGCTATGTGTGTAAAACCTTCCAATTTGCAGATCGAACTAGCGTGCTACTGGCGAATGTGTTCAGCCATAATGCCCTCTCCTGGTTGCGTTAGTGCCGCTCTAAGCGTGCTGTCTTGCAGCGCTGGTAGCGATGCTCTTGCTCTTTCAGACCTTTCCACGGTGAGCCCCTGTTTCGGTGATCGCATCAATCTTGTTGCGCGTCTAAAAAGATCAGCTTCGACGCAAAAACTACTCGGCGTTCTTCTGGATTGTTCCGATTCTGGTATCTTACTGCCAGGGCTTTGAGTGCCGCTGCTCGTGAAGCAGTCTTCTACACTGCTGCTTTTGTGTTTGCTATCTATATCTAAATAATTCGTCAATCGTTTGTTTTTTACAGCGCATCGTATGTAGGGGGCCGAAATAGACAGAAACAGGTGTACCCTCGGAAACCAAGCTCCTACCCTAGTTCCCTGAGGCCTGTCCTTCGCTTTACCAGTCCGCGAAAACACGGATGGACCGGCGCTCGCCCGGGGTAATGCAGGCTACTACCCCTGCGCCCAATGCACACTCCCTGACCAGGGACCGAAGTGGCTGTTTACTGATCACCGCATGGCTAACACCTCGGCAAAGCAAACTCATATCATCTTTTCCATCCTGCAAGCGGAAGACATCGCTGTCAAGATAGCCAAGGACTCCCAGTGCGCCGCGCTGTGTACCGGTCAAGTTGTAATATCAGCCGCACCTAATATGGTGAAACAGACGCTGACCAGGAAGCCGCCCATTTTGGGTCCGTCGCGCCTGGATTTTACTTTTCTTTCATCATGTCCAAACATAATAAGGGGACACCTATTTCTATGTGGCGGTGTCAATTCGCCACAGTCACAGGAGCTTCCGCGGATCTGAAAGCTTTTATGCCGCATCTGTCACTCCTGCCGCTCATTGTCAGGGATTGCATTTTCGTTTTAACTTATTTCGCAACTAACCTGCTACTACAGGCCGTTCGGCTATCCGCGAAAAAAAAATTTAATTTCCAAAGTTATAGTTGCTTGTGTTGACCCTGTTCCAAATAAATATACAGGGGTGTTGTGGAATCTGATAGTTGTCGGAATCAGAATTGAAACCGATCAAAAAAAGCAGTAGGTGTCATGAATTCAGATATTATTGGTTTGATATTCGAAACAGAATTTGTATCGGTTTTGGGTGTCACGGAAATCAATTTTATCGGTTTTGCTGTCAGAAACAAAACAAGAAGATAGTCGCACACAGATTTGAAATGCCAGTTAAGAAATCAAGTTATTTTAATGTTACGAATTAACTTATCTTTATTTCTATAGGAGAAAACATAAGAATAAAACACGAAATGTCTTAATTATTGAGTTTTTGAAAAAAAATGCCGATATTTAAGAGGGGAACCTCTTTAGAGGCTTAAAAAAATCGTTTTTTTTTTTTGGGAAGGAAAGAAATAATTGATTGAAGCGAAATTTCTAGGATTTATAGTTATATATTTAAACATCATCCGCAAATTTTTTTGATACGAAATCTTTTACATTTGTCTTTGAAAAGCAATTGCCAGATGCTTATCGCATGTGCATATGCCAGACGGCGGGCAGGATGCAAATTTGAAAAAAAAAAAACAGATTTTGGTCTAAAAAAATTTTACTTTAAATATAAGTATGTTCAAACTTAACTTTTTTTAATTTTTTTTTAGTTTAAATAGAAGATAATTTAATGCCAAAGATAATAAACTTTGCCCCAATTCCATGACGTTCAGTTTTTTTTTTTCTATCCTGTCCGCCAATTAAGAAAAATTGTAAAAATGAAAAAACGAAATTTAACACCCAAATGCTTCATTATTCATTCAATAAATGTTATCTCTTAAAATCTTTCTTTAATTCGGAACTCATTAAAAACTTTAATAGGATTGCTTGTATGTATTCATTTGCAAGTTTTGTCACATTAGTAAACAGCTGGTTCGAATATTGGTTTTGCGTATGTTCGAAAAGACGAAAATCCAATCAGATTCTGTGACACCATTTAAAATCAGAATTGGTTTGCAATTCTGACAGCTAAGCAATTCTGATAGTTTAAAAAACTAAAAAACACGCTTTTAAAGCATATCAAACTATAAAGTGAAAAATAATTCTTTGTAGAAACTAACAATAGTAATGAAGGAAAAATTCCTGCATTATTGTGAGAAAAGCGTGGCATGCTCGATATATGAAAAATATGTCACAAAGCACCCACGCTTTTCTCACAATAATGCAGAAATTTTTCCTTCATTGCTATTGTTAGTTTATACAAAGAATTATTTTTCACTTTTTAGTTTGATATGCTTTAAAAGCGTGTTTTTTAATTTTTTAAACTATATTTATTTTTGATTTTTTAGTTTCTCGAATAACTCAAAAACTAATTATCGGATCAACGTGAAATTTTCAGGGAATATTTTTAAGATATTACTCTAAACAAAAATGCAAACAAAAAAAATAATTGTTTGAAAATTCTAACGGAGAAAAAAATTTAAAAAAGAAAGTTTTAAATTAAAAATAAATATGTTATAGTTTGAATTCAATTAAAACTTTTAATTTAATTAAACATATTTGTTACCAGTAAAATAATCTTTAATGCGATTTCCGCACGGCCAAAGTAATTACCACCAAGCAACAATATGCACTAATGGTTGAGCTGTTACAGCAAAAACCTGAAAATAACGAGCATTGCTCACATTCCATATGTGGGAGTCGTGATTGCTGCCAGGAAACTGGCATACATAACGTATTTTCATTTTATTGTCACATATCTGCAAAACATTGATTAAGATGTTTGATTTGCGAAGTTGTCACCAAACTTACAATCATGGCATTGATACTAAAGCATTCTTTGCGGTTATAATCGAGAAACTTATCTTTAGTTGGAGCAACGATTTTAATATGTGTCCCGCCTACACACAAAATCTTGTCTGGAAATCAGTATTTCTAAAAAAAAACTTTTTCACTTCACTTTCCAACGTTACTTAACTCAAGGTTTGTCCACTGAGGGCACAAATGGGACTGAAGCAAACCCAATACTTCTTTTAAGATGCAAAAAAATGTTGACTGAGCCATTGGAATATCGAAGTCTTTACCCACTCCAAACTGATAGCCTCCTTCAGCTAACAACCGTAAAACCGAAGACAATCGATGAAGTAAAGATATAGATGACGATCTTGAAGAACTTGCATTCCTCTCTAGAACATCGAGGACATACGTAAAGGCCGCCTTATTTAAGCGATAGTTTTTAATAAACCTGTTTTAGAAAAATAATTTTAATAAAATTTAACAATGAATTTTTGTGGATTTTTGAACTGTACATTGTTTCGTCCACATCGAAAGGGTTGCTCTTGTCCCTCAGTGATTTTCGGTGAATTTTTAGATTACGCCGACTTCCCTCACGTTCTTCCTCAAGCAACATAAATAAAAACGTTAGCGAATACATATTTTGTTCGTAAAATCAATTTGAATATAAACGATTTCACTTTAATTAATCAAAATTTTAATTTTTTCTCCTACACAGCTGATTTCGAAATGTCAAAATTCAAAATTAAGTCTGGCAACAAAAGTTTTGAATTCACATGAATTCAATGATAGCAAATTATGCGTATTCGTAGAAGACAATCGTATTCGTAGCTTCGCTACGATGGATTGCGTGATAGGGCTGATTGTCTTTGCTTATTTATTTGCCCCACGGAACTGCCGTTAAGCATTACAACGTGGAGCCAAACTTAGCCATTCGGCCTGTCAATCACGTCATTCAGACCTACTCCTCATTCCTTCTTTTGATTTCACTGCGTTGCCTCTCTTTCATTCTTAGTTCTTTCAGAACTATAGCACACCACGCTCCTACACTATCCCATACTTGTTTTGACTCAGTCATAAACCGGACTATTTTATCCGGTGTTACTTGTACCGTTGTCAACTTCTGTAGATCGGCTCTTTTCTTCTCATACTTTCGGCAGAAAAAGAAGATGTGCAGTGCGTTTTCTCCGCTTTTGTCGCAGAAGGAACAATTCGTCCCGTCGTCGTGTCCATATTTATAGAGATACTCTCTAAATCACCCGAGTCCCGTCAAAAACTGCGTCAGGTAAAAATCTGTTACTCCGTGTTTCCTTTCTACCCATGCTTGTACATTTCTAATTAGCGTGTGGTTCCATCTGCCCGTCATAGCTGCATCCCACCGTCCTTGCCACTCATTGAAGCTTGTTTGCCTCTCTTCCTTCCGCTCTTCAGCTGTTAGTCGCCTACCCAGTCTTGTAGACCTGTCATATACTCTTTTGAGTTCCATGGCCATTATCTCTGGCGGCATGATGCCTGCTAAAACCCCAACCGCTTCGTGGGATACCGTACGAAATGCACACGTGACCCTTATGGCACTGAGCAGCATTGAAAATTTCGCTTTCTTAGCAAACGTCTTTTGCTGTAGTGCTGGTCCCCATATGGGCGCCGCGTACATCAGAATTGATTGGCGCACCTTCGCCAATAGCGCTCGCCTATTTTGGCTTGGTCCACCAATGTTGGCCATTATTCTTGATAGGGCGGCCGTTACCCGTGCTGCTTTCTCACATACCTTTTCGATGTGCGTCTTGTAGCTAAGTCTATTGTCAATAAGCACTCCTAGGTACTTTAGTGCCTTCTGGGTCATTATAATGTTGCCGTCAATATTTACATAATTTTATGTCTTCGAGCTTTTTCCTGCTTGTGATCAGGACAGCTTCAATTTTTTGCCCAGCGAGTTGGAAGTTTTGTTGCCGTGAGCCACTCTTTGATCGTTAACGCCGCTTGATTGTAGAGGTACTCAAGTTGTCCCAGTCCTTTTGCCACTACTGTTATGGCAATATCATCCACGTAACCGATTATCTGTACCTGCTTAGGGAGAGGGAGACGCAGCACCCCGTCGTACAAAACGTTCCAAACAATTTATATTAACAACAAACAGGTGCATCCAATTATGCGATTGGTGCAGTATTGCCACAAGAAGGATATCCAGTGTGTTATGCTTCAAGAACTTTGAATAATCACGAAAGAAAATATTCCGCAACAGATAAGGAATTTTGGCAATAATATGGAGAACTAATTATTTTAGGGCATACTTTTATGGAAATAAATTCAAAAATTTAACTGACCACCAACCGATACAATTTTTACATTCTAAATTATATGTCACCCCGACATCAAAAGATGGTTATTAAAGCTTGGAGAGTACCAATTTGACAATGAATATTTAAAGGGTTAAGAAAATAAAGTAGCCGACTTTTTGAGTAGAGTGAAAGATAATGAGGATATTATTTCAGAAAAAGGGACGAAACGACTTCTAATAGTTCAATTTTTTCCATAGAGGAACAATGTAGATGATGAAGAAACCTTAGCAACAGTGCATTCTACAGAAGAATAGTTAGACGAACATTTTTATATCAAAGAGGAAATTGTTAACAAATATAAGACGCAAATTATTTTAACAAACAACAAAACTGAAAAGTTAAAAATTATGCACGGGAAAAGAATTATTTTCATTTCTGAATATGATTTCATAATTTGTGTGAGATATTTAGGAAATACTTATATCAGAGCCTCAATACAATGTAGTACAGTAAAAAATAATCGAAATGTTTTCTAATGATAATTAGAGTTTATAAAATATACAATGAGAGCACAAGATATTGAGACAGAAGTAGAAGCAGTCAAACAGATTTCTTTACATCACGTTAGAGAAAGCTTTCATTCAGGTATTCAGGAAACATAAAAACAAAATATATTATCCAAAATTAATACAACTGATTCAAATAGTAATTAATCAATGTGAAATATGTTAGGAAGTGAAGTACGATAGAAATCCTACTAAACCAAAATTTAAATTTTCGGAGACTTTCAAAAATTAATTACATTTTACATATATGTACATAGATACGTATGTAATGAAAGGGCACCATTTTTTGACAGTTGTAGACAAATTTTTTAAACTCGGAGCAGCTTACTCATTAAGGGGTTAAAAATTATTTTGCATTTTCGTTAAGTGTAATGTCTTAAAAATATTCCCTGAAAATTTCACGTTGATCCGATAATTAGTTTTTGAGTTATTCGAGAAATAAGAAAGAGAGCTCGGGCACTTCAAAGCGCTAGTGTGAAACTTTAAACGCGTTTTTCTCAAAACTACATATGTTTTTTGAATCGGTGACAACTGTAACTTGAAAACCGTTCAGTAGATTTTAATGACATTTATACAGCTTTTAGAATACATAATAAACTCGGGCCTGATCAAAGGATTTTAATTTTTTCGATTTTTTTTTTTTTTTTGAAATTTTCGTGAAAAAAAATACTGAAAACTCTCATTTTTTCGTGCCTCTGGCTGCCCCTAACCCCTTAAATGATAACAACTATATAACCGTTATTGAGCAGCTAGAAGATCATTTGCTATTTTTAGGAAAACCCAGAAGGCAAACAATGAATTCAAAACCTTAAGAATAATCAAATGTTGATAGATTCCATAATACCAAAAAATATAGAATCTTACATAAATTGAACAAAGAACTATCACAAGAATTATAACGATAGATTTCATTCAACTATTAGATGCACACCAAATCAAGTACAACATAAGGAAGTAGATGAAGAAATAGTAAAAAGTAATTTAGTAACATCAAAAAATAAAGTTATAAATAAGTTGAATGAAAAATGAGAAAATTATGAAGAAAAGAGAAAAGAAGGATTTATAAAAAACTATAAAGCTGTTAGACATAAGGAACAACCCCGATATAAGAAAGAAAAGTTATAAAAAATATTCGACCTTCTAATATTAAAAAACCACTAAAATTTTCAGATGTTCCAACTAATGGTAATGATAATGATATGGACACCATTGATTGAAGGACTTTTGACAACAGTTGGGATTTATAGACATTGAAATTAAGACACAAGAAATAGTCAAAGACCCAGATATAGTAATACATTTTATAAACATAGAAGAAATGGAAAATATAATTAACGATTTAACGAACAACATTATTCTAATGAAAACAGATAATAAAGCCATATTACAAGCAGAACTGTTAATAACAATCGTTCTAGACGACCTACGACCTCTTCAACTAATGAAAATATTAAAAAAGTGAAGGATATGGTGCTTGCAATACCCTGACCCCTTTAAATGGCAAAAATATTTTACGTCTTCGAAAATTGTATGTAGTTCACGATCATATGTTGATAATTTCTGTATTGATAGTGGAAGCTTTTTACTCAAGAATGCTAATGGTTGCCAAGTGTATTTAACATTTTGCTGTACTACAGCGCTTACGCCATATTCGAAAGCGCCTGTAAAAATGGCCCATTGTGTGTTTGTATATGGATGTACCAGTAATGTTGAATAAGCAAGTGCTTGTTTTGCTTTCTTAAACGGTAATTGAATTGTTTTTTGACGGTAATTGAATTTTTTTGGTGCATTTATTTTCTGCGAATTTTTGGCGTTTAGTCAGTTAAGCCAAAATTAGATTTTAGGGATTAATGACTAATCAGTAGTTTTGAAAGAATTTAAATAAAATTTCATGATGCAAATGTACTCGCTGGTTGTAATGTGCAGTGGCGATAACCATGGACTGTTTGAAGGTCGAGTGATTCCTATTTTGATCATGTTATCAAACTCGTGACGTGCAGCTTGCAGTTTGCAGTTTACCCGGTAGTAAACGACTTGCTTTGTTGGTTACTGGTGGTCTGTTTCAAGTACATATATAGTGGAAAGTGTTGTGTTTATTCCATATTGTTACGCCATCTGGTATATGGCATTTTCTTTAATTGTTCGAATTGAAATCGTGTCCATTATGGGAGCAATTAGAGCGGGTGATGTTAATCCAGTGTCCGGCAAGTAGACATCTTAGATTGAGGTCGACTATTAAGCCAAAGTGACTCAAGAAGTCAGCCCCCAAAAATTTGTTTCGTGACGTCGGCGATGATAAATTGCCATAAAAAATCACAGTATCCGTTTTTCGTATGTTCGGAGGATACATCCGTTTGCTGCTTGTAGCGTATGACCATTTTTTGGTGTTGTTGTTAATAACGGATGCTAATATTTGGTTATTGCCTGCACCATTAGTGTTATTAGTATTTATGGAGACTGATAAAACTTAGATACCTTGGAGGATCTCGTGGAGCCTGTCTACACTAGCCCATAAATTTTCCAGCATTGTATTCGTTTACAATGATATAATGGCACGGGTGTTCTTTAGTAAAGCGGACAATCATTTAGCCTTAAGTACATCTTTGATGACGCCTAGAACCAGTGCTTTAAGATGGCGCAGCAGGTGTGATGGAGTGCGATCGTCAAACTCCTCACCTTCGGGAAGTTGTTGCAGTTTGCTTTGTTTGACTTACAAAACCGGCTAATTATTGCCATTTTGAGTGAAAGGGGCTGATATTCAATCATCAACTAAGAAGTCTTCCACTTCTGCCGCATGTCGCGGGTGGAAACCGCGTGGTAAAATTTGTCAAGATCTCTTACCACACCTAGAATCCTAAACTGATTTGTGCAATCGACAATGATGGCTTGCCACGATTAAGCTGTATAGGTCGAATGATGTTAGATGTTGACTGTAGAGGTTTCCTGTCTACGTAATTGTCTTCCCATGGTGACTGCTTTACATTAGCCATCTTGGCATCGGGTTATTACTGGAGTGCTGTGACAGGTTTATGCCCGATTTCAAAGTCCATACTTAAGTTGTGCCCAAATAAAATCTTAGCTAAGCATTGTTGCAGACTGAGTAGACGTTTGCGTTTCTCAAGCAATGCTTAATTTCTATAAAAATTTATTATCATATATGGCAACATTTGTTTTACAGATGTTATCCATAAAAATATGTTTGAAATATTTAAATTATAACAGACAATACATAAATTATATCGAAAATGGAAGAAAAAACAAAATAACCCCGAATTTCACCTCTAGCGTTTTGGAGCACCTATTGGAACTGGTGGAAATCCCATCCGATGCCACATTTTTTCACAAAAAATAATTTATTTCTTACTATTTTTCTTTTGACAAATAACTGAATATTCAAAATAAAAATCAGCTGTTACTTCAGCACTGCTTAAGTCTCTCATTTTCAGTACTTATGCAAAACTTAAGTACGCACTGTAAAAAACTATTTTCCTTTTCTTTCTTAAGCACAACCTAAGTATGGACTGTAAAACCGGACGTTAGTGTTCTATTACTTAAGCTTTATAAGCTTCAAAAAATCGATATTTTGTGCTTAAATCTCTTTAAAAATAATGTAAGAATATTTCCCCAAAGTCATAGATGGGAATTCGAAGGGAAATAGTGACCGAGAGTCGAGCAGATAAATTAGCGCTTGGGCAGAAAGCGGAAACTTTGACGCGCGATTTTTCGGTTTTTCATTTTTGCGATTTTTCTTAATTGGCGGGCAGGAAGTTTATTATCTTTCGGATTAAGTTATTCTCTATTTAAACTAAAAAAATAAGAAAAGTCAAGTTTGAACATATTTTAAACAACATAAAGTCAAACTATTTTTGTCAAAAACCACTTTTTTCAATTTTGAAAAAAATTTAAAAACTTTAAAAATTTTTTTTTTGAATTATTTTAGTTTAACTAGAAGATAAATTATTAAAAAATATGAACTTGTTGTTTCCGATAGAAATTGCGACCTGCATCCTACCCGCCGTCCGACAAATGCACATGCGAGATGTATCGGGCCATTGCTTCCCAAAGGCAGAATATCAAATAATTCGTATTAAAAAAATTTTTGAAGGATGTCTAAATATAGAACTATAAACGCTAGAAATTTCGTTGTAATCAATTATTTCTTTCCCTCCCAAAAAAAATCTCAAAAAAATCGATTTTTTTTTACCTTCAAAGCAGGCTTCCCCCCTAAAGCCGCATGGTGTAATATAGTTGAGTATGCGAGTTCAACTCCCTTATCGGGACTATTGCGGCTCATAAATGTAAAGGTGGCAGTTAGGCCTAAATTACATACGCCAGGCGTTGACGTCGGGTATGTTGTAATTGTCGCTAATGTGATTTTAACGTCGGGGTCACCGATTGTTAATAAGTGAAACACTATTCAACCAGGTACTTGATTAAATTATCTTTATTCACTTACGAGTAAATCAAATACATTATAGAGAAGCTAAAATGATATGATTAATATTGTAACGGGTAAATAAGTTGATCTATTACAATAGGAGTGATGCTAATCCCTACATATGCTTATAAACTCTTGAACTCATCCCTTAGCGGTCAATACTTGTATTTATACTTAAAAGTTTGATTCTAACAAAAATCGAGTACTTAGTCGAGGGTACACGAAACTTCTGTATTCGTTGTAGCTCTCTGAGGCTTACCTAATTTTATTAATTCTAGCACAAAGAAGGGAGGATGGAGTTGTGTGTAAAAGTGCACGTAAATGAGAAAAGTTTTCTGATTGGCATTTACTTGGGAGTGACCAGAAACGATTCTTTTACATATGGCTCAAGCAACTCGCGACTTCCGGTCCTAGACCAAGTATACTCTGGGTAGCCAAAGAACATCCGTTTCAAGGCAAGCTAAAGTGAGAATGCGAAACATCGCCTCCACAGGATTGTACGCTGGGTTTGGAACCCGCCACATAAATGAACGTCTAGCCACAGTCCGCAGCAAAGGGAAGTTCTTAAACATATCGCTGATTTGCGCTCACGCCAAAGATACCTTCTATGAGAGCTTAGAGCGAACATATGAGAACTGCCCTTGCATGATATCAAAATCACTCTTGGCGACTTTAACGCCAACAGTTGATAACTAAAGCCTCCAAGATGAAACATCCCCAAATGAATTGAGACTGTTTGACTTCGTCGGGGCCCGAAATATGTTTATCTGTAGTACTAAATTCCAACATAAGAAACTACATCAAGCTACTTGGCTATCTCCGGATCGAAACACGACCAACCAGATCGATCATGCTGTGATAGACGGAAGACACGTCTCCAGTGGTTTAGAAGTTCGTACTCTCCGAGGTCTTAACATCGACTCGAACCACTATCTTCTTGCAGCGAAGATGCACACCCTATGTGCAACAAAAAACGCCCGTCAACAACCATAAGAAAGGTTCGGCGCCCAGAAGCTCCAATTACAACAGATAGACAAATGATTTTCTACTCGACTTGCACTCCTGCTCTCTGAGAGCCCTCTTCAACAACTGTCGGGCAGCATCCTTACGTACAGCTGCAACCAAAACCATTGGTTTTCGGAAAATGCAAAAGAATAGCTCGTACGACGAGGAGTATCGTGTTGCAGCGGAGAGAAAACAGACTGCCTACCTCGCAAAGTAACGAACTGCCACACCACGTGCGGGATGGGATAGATACCGAGAGTTGAAGAGGGAAGCGAAACGCTTTTGCAGACAGAAAAAGAGAGAGGCCGAAATGTGTGAGTAGGAAGAGCTTGACAAGCTGACCGACAAGGCTAATGCTCGAAAATTCTACGAAAAATGCTGCCACTACTACTAAAATTATGGAGGGAACACTTCTCTAGCCTGCTGAATGGGTGTGATAATATAACGCTAGGAGAAGGCGAACCCGAATCCCCAATCGATGACGATAGAGCAGATTTTCCATTGCCCGACCATGAAGAAGTTCGAATAGCAATTACGCGTCTGAAGAACAATAAAGTGGGGGGCCCAAGGATTGCCGACCGAGCTATTCAAACACGGCGACGAAGAACTGATAAGGTACATGCATCAGCTTCTTTGTAAAATATGTTCGGACAAAAGCATGCCCTACGATTGGAATTTAAGTGTGCTCTGCCCATTCCACAAAAGGGAGAACCCACAATCTGCACCATCTACAGCGATACAGATATTTTCAATGAGTAAATTTTGCTTTTGTCCTCTAATATCGAAATATAAAAGGCAATCTACGTAAAATGAAAAGAATTTTCCGATGATTTTGCATCTGATTTTAAAGCGTTTATATCGGCCAATACGTGTGATTTTTTAATGAAATTAAGTGGAAGATTTTTCTAAAAAATAATGTGGTTAAAAGCTGAGTATGACGAATCCTCTTGTATCCAATATATTTAATCTAGCACCTTTCAATATACATGGTGCTTTCCAAAGTAAACAGGACTTTTTGAATCTAGCGCTCCTGGTGGCGCCATCTATATGTCGTCTGGTGCTTTAAAATCTGCTTTCTTTATTGATTGTCCAGTGAGAATTTCATGACATTACATTGTTGGGAAGTGAAGTTATTGTATTTTAAGTGTCAGTATGTTAGTGTTATCGGTGCGAAAATGAGCTTCGAACCGAGAGCCAACATTAAATTTTGTTTTAAAATTGGTAAAACTTTAACCGAAACGTTTCAATTGATGAAACAAGATTATGGCAATGAATGCCTATCGCGTAGCAGAGGACACGAGTTGTTTCAACGTTTTCAAATTGGTCGTGAGGATACAAATGATCAACATGTGGGCCAAAATCCGTGATCACCGGAAATTCCATCGAAACTGTGCGTGAATTCATCAAAAATCAGCCGAAATCATCATTGGAATTCATGGAAATGGAGTCGAACATCTCCATAACATCAGTTCATCGAACATTTGGGCTTGCGAAAGGTGTGTGCACGGTTTGTTCCGCACAAATTGACTGACGACCAAAAATTGCTCAAAATCGAACATTCGATCGACGCTTCTGACGATTATTTGACGAAAAATCACATTTTAACCATTCACCACTGCCTGTATTCACCTGATATAGCATCATGCGACTTCTTCCTTTTCCGAAAAATGCATTTTCCCATGAAAGGTAAGCGTTATGCCGACGTAGAGGCCATTCAAAAGGCTTGCACCGGCATACTGGCGGCCATACCAGCCAACGAGCTAAAATACTCGTTCGATATGCTCTTGGATAGTGCAAAAAGCGTGAAGCAGAAGAAGACTATTTTGAATAAAATAAATTGATTTTGCTAAAAAAAAACATTTGTTCAGTTTTTTTTTTAAGTCCTGTTTACTTTGGAATGCTCCTTGTAAATATTTTGCAAACGAAGTAAAGGATAATAAAAAACTAAGAGATTGAACTCAATACTCTTCTACGCACAAAAAATGTTAATTATTTCGCAGCAGGTTTACCAACATCTACTATTACTCCGTTTTCTTAATATTATCTTTTGATAACACCTTTAGGTATTTCCCTGGCTTTGAAAATGTTTGACATGTTAGAAATGTACCCTTAGCTTAATTTTTTTTTCCTTACTTTTCCATTTTCTTATTAACTTTGACGGTAAAAAAATGTAGCTTCGTGCATTTGCGTTTCGTTTTTTTTAGTTCCGGTTTCCGAGGAGATTTCGATTAAAGTTTTTATTTCTATATTTTCGTGAATTATTATATAACATTCACAATGTATTTGAGTTGCTTACCAAGCATAATATCCGAAAATCGATTAATATCTATGATTGTCTCTAAAAGTGAATTCTTAGTATATTAAAAGTGGAAAAAAATTAATTCTTATAAGTTTTGTGACCTGCTTTCTATCAGGTAACAATTTTGAGACAATACCAATTAAATGGTATATAAACTGATCCGATGTGTCAATTTTAGTTCCACTGTGCGAAGGGGTGTAGCATTGATCTATACAACCTAATCAGCTGTCCAATCGACTAATATATAATACAGTTGAACTTCCATAACTCAAACTTCTATAACTCGAACTGTTGAATTCACTATGGAAGTCAAATTGCATGCAAAATGCCTGCCCTAACTCGGAAGTTTTATTGTGGATTATGATGATTTGAGTTAGGAAAGTTCAACTATGTTAATAATTTTCAGTAAAATGCCAAATCTTAAGGGCCATTTTCTCAATGTCTGTCTAGCAGCCATTTGTCAGTTAAGTTCTGGTCAACCTAGCCAAGATTTCTTCTTTCGGTAAAAAACGTTTTTTTTTTTAAATAGAACTGACAGATGCTGTTAACCTAACTGAAACAACAGCCTTGAATTCGTTAAATGTGGTTTCAAAAGATACTCTAAGCGTTGAAAAAGGAGTGTGTTCTAAACGATGTTCCAATTCCTTTTTTTTTGCTCAATAATGTGAGGTGTCGTCTTGTTGAGTGTGGTGAGGTTCTCAGGTGTGGTGTATTGTACTAGGGTGCGCCAGTTTTTCCCGGAATATAATAGTAGGGTAGGGGGAGGTTAAGCTCATTTAAACAAAAGCAATCCAAAAAAGAAAAATATGTACGAAAACAAAAACATAACAAACAAAATAAAATATACTCAACACACGTCAAAACTGTCCACTTAAGTTTGAGAGTAACAAAAAAATTTTTTGGAATATCTTAAGTTGTCAAAAAAGTCTTGCGGTATTTTCGCTAGTTGGCGCTGAAGGCGCGTAGTTCAAGTTTTATTCGTCGCATCGGGTCATGCTATACCTTTTTGGAAAGGTCATTCACGCGCTAACACGTGTTTGATTGATTGTCGTTTCTTTTAAGTCGTTCGTGAGTTATAGCGTCGCAAACATGAAGCAAAATAAAGAAAAAATAAAGGCAAAAATACATCTCAAGTCGCCAATAAAATTTGTGCAGTTTATGGACCCGATACAGTTTCCATTTCCACCGCACAACGATGGTTTCAACGTTTTCGTTCTGGTGTAAAGGGGGTCGAAGATGCGCCACGCTCCGGAAGGCCTGTCGTCGAAAATTGCGATAAAATCGCTGAATTGGTCAAAAGAGACCGGCATAGTAGTCATCAAACCGTTATAAACCATTTAAAGAAGCTTGGAGTCACTAAGAAGCTCGATGCATGGGTGCCACACGAATTGATTCAATAAAAATACCGCAAGACTTTTTTGACAACCCATTACATGATTGATCTAAGCCCAATTTCTCGACGCTGGGAAGCAAATTTTCTTATAAAATGTTTAGATATTCTAATTTGTTCATTGTGCTATCAATAAACAGTAGCATTCCCATTCCACTTGGTGCCATGCACGCCCAAACCATCACTGAACCTTTACAGTGGATGTAATATTTTTCTGTTCAATCTCCTAATTTTCTGTTCTAAAACTTAAGTTTTTTTCCCCGAAAACTTCAAGTTTACTTTCGTCAAAAAATATTATATTATTCCAGAACGATTTGTTCTTAGCGTTATGTTTTTCCGCAAAATCCAATCTTTTGGCTCTGTGTAGAGAGATGTAATTTTTTGTCAGTGGCTGTCCATACAGACCATTAGCATGCAATGCTCGCTTGACCGTGCTGACACTAAAGCTCAATATTCTGCTGACTTCTTCAGACATTTTGAAGGCACTCACATTTGGATCTATCTTTGCTGCTCTAGCAACTGATCGTAATTCCGTCGATCTCAAAATTCACCAAATTTTGTTCATTGTCATTATTGTTTTTTTTTTTCTTGAAATTGATCACTACAATCACCGACAATACTGAAAGACACATAGGAGACGGTACGTAATCTCAACATATTTAACATATCTTTAGATATGAAGCAAATATTTTCCACTTTACTGTAAAACTAACTAACATTCAGCCTCGAATTAAGTAAGTACAGTTAGCCAACTTTCTACCAATTTTTCGAACCATAATTTATAAAGCTCCCGAGTACCGAATATGTGAATCTCAGTAATAATGGACACAAAAGTAATGTATCAATGGATGAAATTGGGCCAATACTACCTCTAGTCCCTATATACCTAATGTAAAATTTTTCGAGCTTCTGGTAATTATACCCTGAATAGAGCGTATAATATTAAGTTTGCCACGATGATTGTAACACCCAAAAAGAAACCCTACCAAATTTATATAAATGATCAACATGACGAGCTGAGTCGATTTAACCATATCCGTCGGTCCGACCGCTTGTTTGTGTATATCATAAAAAGATAATTGCCACGGCCAAAAATGCAAAAAATCAAAAACCTATAAATTGCCATTACTAAGCTCCACAATAAAATAAAGTACATGACATTTGGTACAACATTTGAAACATCATAGTATTGTTACCAGCAAAATACTACATTGGTCATATGGTATTTGTACCATATATGGTATTGTTACTACATGTCTTTCTCGGGTATTAAGCTTCAAATTAGATATAATCGAAATAAAATTTTGTAAAATGTCAATTATTTAATAATTTCAAAGAATATTTCGGTTAATATTCTAGATATCTTCGCGAAATTAGGTGAAAGTATACTATGTACTGTGATCAGAACAATTATGATAAGAGAGTGAAGCACCTATGGTACACCAAAGTTATTTTTTCACCAACGTAGTGAATTAATATGTGATCAAATTAGGAATGATAAAACAATTTTTCAATGCGTTATATGCGGAATAATCTTGTTACAGCATATTGCAGCGAATTTCCGAAACTTGGCAGAGCCCTTAAAAAGTAATAACCTCCTGGAAAATCATTAAATAAAAGCTCACAAGAGGCATTTTATTGAAATAAAACACATATCTTCGAAATTTTTTTCTTTGTTTACTTAAAAGTATCCTTATTTTTTCAAAATCAAAGTAACACTGTAACGGTATCAGCTATTTTTTCATGTTTTCTGATTTTTATTATGTACAATGATTGATAGACCAATGTTATCTTCACAAAATTATGTTCTCGAGTAGATTTTAGCAAGTTCAAATTTTAATCCCATCCTTTGATTGGTAATCCTCATATACCCCATATATCATATAAAATTTAGCACCTTTGGGTGAGTTTATATCATTTATATATTATTTGACTTAATTAACTTGATTTAAGTATAAATAATATTTTTAATAAGAGCGCTACAAAAGTTTTAAATAAAACAAAAACGGTTTGGGATATTTATGAAATTATTTATTCCTGTTCACGTACATTCTATACCATTAAGTGTAGAACTCAATTTCTTTTGCATGGGCACCACAGGCACGTTTGTAGAAGTCTAGACGCTGACCCCAATTATCGACGGTTTTCAAGCATAAATCGGCTGCAATTTCACGTTCCATATTCGTACGAAGTTCATCAATCGTCGTTGGCTTGTTGGCATAGGTACATACTTACATACATCTGCGTATTAGTAAAATATTCGAATATAACTGCTAAAGGCAATTTTAATTTTTGTACTAACATTAATTACTTAATGCACTGATTAAGTTGAAGAAGAAAGTTTCACAATTTCTGCTTTTGTTTGATCAGGTTAACAATAAAAGTTGGTATATTTACAAGTATTTTTAAAAGAAGCAGTTTACTTTTCTTGGCTAAGAGAACGGGGAGCCTAACTAGAATCCACTATATTTCAAATAATTAAAAGTACAGATTTATTTGAAAGAAAGAAAAAAGCTGCAACAGGCACTCGGTAGAACTATCTATGTTATCATAAATGGAAGAGAAAAATTCTGTGCGAATTAATTTAATTCTCCAAAGAGAATCTAGTAAAAATATAGAAAGTGTATCTTTGTTTTTATATTCCAAAAAAATATGTTCTAATAAGAAAATATTACATCTAACGTTTTATTTTTATTTTCAGCTCGATGGAATCATATTGAAGATTTGGATTCATTTTTTACTCGCATGTATAATTACCATCAAAAGCATGGATTCTCAGTTATAGCCTTAGATGAGATATTTCAGTTATGCAAGTTTGCCTTCGTAGTGTGGTTACTAACTTTTACAATATACTGTATCAACTATCAAGTATTATTTGGGTAATTTCGATTCAATTGATACTTTTATTTGTATATTCCTGCAACATGTTGCAAATCGGAAAACCGTTTTGTATAGTATAATATACATATGTATATTGACCAGGATGATCAATATGTCCGTCTATCAAATATAACTAAATTTTTATTTTTTTTTTGTTTCAATTATAAGTAGTTTCTATTTTAAATGGTTTTTCCTCTTCTTGTAAACTTATGTTATGTTGTTTTGCATTTCAGTTCCTTGTCAGTGTGAGATTTTTCGTTTTGAGGTAGAATCGAAGCATTGATACAATTTTACTATTTTTTTACTTTTGTTAAAAACAAAACTTGACATCGGGGCATTCTTTTGCCCATAACATCTATTAAAAAGATAAAGGTTACCGGCTATCAAAAATACTTTATTCTTCAAACTTGGTTGTGTTTCTTACTGCCCGGATACATATAATAATTTCCGCTAGTATATAGTAAGGGACAAAAGTTTCACGAATATTTGTAATTTTAGTTTACATGTTTTTTCATCAATTTGACATCCGTCTGGCAATATTTCTAATTACGTTCTTAAGCGTTGCATTAGATATCATCTGGCAACTCTTTTTGTTAATAACGCGACTTTTTTATTCTTTCAATCGAATCAAATAGAAATAGCGTGTGTGTAAAATTTAGCTTTAATGTTTTTAATACCACCAATTATTGCATAATTTTTTAATAACAATTATGACAAAGGGTCGAATATACATACATATATATGATGCAGTAATATAATTTTTTTTTGTTTTTTGAAGACTACGCAAATATATAAGTCAAAAACTTTTAAAATTTCATTTTATTTTTATAAAATAAGAGTTATTTGATAACGAGAAATCACGAAAAAATATAAAATTTCTCTGGGATTAATTGATAAAATAAGGAGTGCTACGAAAAAGTAGAGGCCGTTCGCCAATTTTTTGAAGATGAAGTTTGAAGATGCCAGAAAAATAATGGGCACAAGGCTAAAAAAAAGGTAAAAAAACCGCTCTCAAGTGAAAAGAAAGTAAGGCTGGATGAGATTTCGCCAAAAAAAAAATTATGAACACTTCAGCATCGATCGGGTGGTTATGTGTTTTCACTTTCGAAAAATCGGTTTTTTTGTCTTATCTTATTGTTTAACATTTCAAGAATATGTCCTTAAAGATTTTAAGTCGATGGAAGTAATATTCTTAGAGTTATCGTCTTATTAGTCTTCTAGCTTTTAACGCTCTAACTCTAACAGCTGAGGGAGCTTTTTTAGTTCATAAACTTTAGACGCGTTTTTCTCAAAACTACTTTTTCAAAGTCCGTGTTCACTGTCATTTCAAAACTACTTGATCGATTAATTTCAAACTTTGAACACATTTTTAACATATAAAATACCGTCCCCCAACGTTTATTAAACTTTTTTTCATTAAGGGTGTTTTCCATTCACAAAATGGTGGAATTTTTAGTGGAAAATAACAGTCTTCACTTTAGATGGCTGGCAAAAATTTTTGTATGCAAAAAAAAAATATCTGAACGTTGGGGGGAAGATTTGATTATAGTTTAGCTAATTTTTTTTTTATTTTTTATTTTAAGATAATTTCCGGCCGAGTTATAGGGACAATAGACAAATGTGTTCACACTTACATTTTATTTAAAATTGAATATTTTTAATTAATTAAGTTTAAACTGAGTACCTTTTGAAAAAAAATTTTAATTGTGTATTGTCTAATAAAATTTGTAACATTTAAGAGAAATATTAGTATTTTCGTGAACAGTTTGTCCTTTACTGTAGTTTCTTTTTGGAAGCTTAAAGTCGATACCAAAAAAATTGCCCCATAAGATAATTTACTTTATAGGCTCGAAATTTTTTCAGCTATTTAATTCAAGCATGTTGCAAGGGTACCTAATGCTCGGCTGCGCCCGATCCTAAACTTTCTTACCTATTTTTCTGATTAAAACATTGATCTAAATAAATACATAAATCTAAGACATTCAATCAGCTTTTATTGCATACTTTAAAAATTATACATAGGACGACGCTGTGGCTTAAGTGGTAAAATATCAGAAGAAAACGTTGTAAATGGTAGGAGTTCAAGTAAATTTATGTATTTTTGAGGAAGTGTTAAAGTAATATTATGGAAGCGAAAAACTTTAAGTTACTTCCCAAAGTCTACAACAATTATTTAACATTTATATGTTATGTGATATTTAAAACATTGTTTAAATATGGAAATAATACCTCATTTTTTGGAATATTTCCGGATAAAAACTAAAACATTAACAAATTAAAATATACCACCTTGTGTATTTTCTTCGATTTAATTAAAATTAAGATAATTTAAATATAACAATCTTCTACTATTCGAACAAACTTATGTATATAGCCAATTCTGTATTTATAATTCGTCGCGTATTACAAATTAAATACCGAATTTTCACAAGACATTCCTTAGTGGCGGTATAATAAATTAAAAATAAAAATTAGATAAAAACTAAATAGATAACAACAGTTTACTGGACAAAATAGTAATCATTAAAATATCAAAAATTATCATAAAATTGCGAATTTTCTGTAAATTGTTTCTAAAATATAAACCTTTACAAAATTAAAATATTAAATGCACTTATATGTGTTTTTTTTTTTCAGAGACTCTCCACCACCGAGTAACCATACCAAAGTTACTTTAAGAGACGTTGTTATTCCAACAAGGCAATGCATTGCCAACTTTAATGGTTTTACATATTTGTTATTCCTTCTAGCAATACTTTATTTCGTTGTTCATTTATTGCGAGTTGTTTCTTTAATAACTCAATATATGGATATGAAAAAATTCTATCAAACCGCTCTCCACATTGACGAAGTATGTGAATAGTAATATTTGAATACAGATATGATAGTTCTAATGATAACGTAGTTAAAATTGTTTTATTAAAATTGCTCATAGTTTATATTTTAATTTATTTACTATTTAATGGTAAATAATGTATAATAATGTTTAGACATGATAGAAGAGTATTTGCATACAGCTATGGACACATAAATCGTTCAAAGTTTGATTTCATATACATACATAAATGCTAGAATTGTTTCATTTATACATAGTTGAATAAAATGTAAAAATTGTCCATTCAATTTGGTGATGCTGCACTAGAGTTGTTCCGTACTGCCCAAATATTCCGTTATGTTTTACTTTTGTTTACCATTATAAGTAATGCGTAATCAATGCTGATTTTGAGAGGACACATAAATGGCACAGATTACTTTGCAGAAGTAGTACTAAAAGTATTTTAGTGAAAGAAATAGATAAGGATAGATATTTTGGATTGGTTAGCGCAAAGCCTTGACTTAAAACTAATTGGAACTCTATGCAATGAAGTCAAGGCTGAAATTGCAAAGGTTAATGGTGAAAATATGGACGATCTCTGGTCTGCCGTTAAAAAAGCTTGGTATGCTATACCTAAAGCTAAGAATATAAGAAAGTCAGAATATCGTAGAAAGTCTGGTACGCAAGTGTAAAGCAGTCATTAAAAATAAAGGTTACAGTACAAAATATTAACAATAAAAATGTCTGTATGGAACAAAATTTATAAAATTGCAATATGAACTAAATTGTCCATCTTTTTTTAGGTTGTGCCATTTATGTGTCCACCTCATTATACCAAAGTTTTTGCATTTTGATCATTATTTTTTTAACAATGAATTGTAACTTCAGTTTGTACTATTATTGAACATAAAGAATGTACCTTTTAAAAAACCCCAAACACTTGTTATTTATAAAAAAAAAAAAACATTTATGATACTGTAACACAAGAAATAAGCTATAAAAACGTGCATTTATATGTTCATGGCTGTACATATATATACAATAACCTTATACATCATGCTACAAAAATTATATTTATACAGAAAGAAATAGATAACACAACGTGGCATGAAGTAAAAATGAAGATAAGAGAAGTCCAGTCTGAGCAGCATATGTGTATTGATAAAGAGCAATTGACGGAATTGGATATATATCATCGAATTCTAAGGTATGTATTTTTTTTTTTTTTGAAAATTTGCTCATACATGACAGATATACCCAGGCAACAAAGGATGACTATTCTTGTTTCTCTGCATTTTATGTAAAAAATGTATTACCAATCAATTTGTCCAAAGTAGAAGCATACCAAGATACATTATGCAGAGCTTAGCGTCAAATCTGACATCACGGCTTTACTAAATGAGAATCTGACGAGCTTGTGATTTATAAAAATTAAATTAAATTAAATTCTAATGTACAAAAATTTGTGAAGCTTCTAATGTATTAATGAGTATGTGCCATTTTGTTTTGTTAGTTAGGTTGATTTTAATATTTAGTTTAAGGAACAAGACAAAATGTTGTAAAGAAGCTATGTAACTTATATTTTAAGCTAAATTACGAATTGTGATAGTACAAGGTGCGTTCCAAAGTCAAGAGGACTTTTTTAATCTAGCGCCCCCTGGTGGCGCCCTCTATATGTCGACGGGTGCGTTAGAATCTGCTATCTTTATCGATTGTCCTTCATGACACTTTATTGATTGGAAGTAAAGTTATTGCATTTTAAGTGACAGTATGTACATTAAATTTTGTTTTAAAATTGGGAAAACTTTTACCGAAACGTTTCAATTAATGGAACAAGTTTATAGCGATGATTGCCTATCCCGTAGCAGAGTGCACGAGTTGTTTCAATGTTTTCAAAGTGGTCGTGAGGACATAAATGACGATCGTTCAACATGTGGGCCAATCAAAATCCGTGATCGCCGGAAATTCCATCGACCCTGTGCGTGAATTCATCACAAATTAGCCGAAATCATCTTTGAAATTCATTGAAATGGAAGAATTAAACATCTCCATAACATCGATTTATCGCATTTTTACCGAACATTTGGGCTTACGAAAGGTGTGTGCACGGTTTGTTCCGCACAAATTGACTAAAAATTGTTCAGAATCCAACATTTAAAGGACGATTATTTGACAAAATATCACATCTGATATGCATTTGCCCATGAAAGGAAAGCGTTATGCAGATGTAGAGAACATTTAAAAGGCTTGCACCGGCATACTGGCGGACATACCGGCCAAGGAGCTAAAGCACTCATTTGTCATGCTTTTGGACCGTGCTGTGCTGTATTGAAGCAGAAGACTATTTTGAATAAAATAAATTGATTTTGCCGAAAAAACCAGTTGTTCTGTTTTTTTTTAAGTCCTGTTTACTTTGAAAAGCATCTTGTATAACATATTCGCCGCACTCAAAAAATTGCTTGACCCTTATGTTAGTAACCGGGTACCCGGGTACCCACCGCGGTGTATTTGTGCGAATAGCTTAAAAAAATTAAATATTTCATTTTAAGCTCTGAAATCGTCGTTTCTTAACTTAAAAGAAAGCTATTTGTGAGTTAATTTAATTGATTTATTTTTTATTTTAAATAAGCTTAAACTGTAGTAACGCCCTATTAGCAACCGGGTACCCACAGTGGAAAGCATAGGAAATAAATTATATATAATTTCTATTAATGCATGCAACTAATTTTATTAGAAAAAAAAATAAAGAAATATTACTTTTTTTTATAATTAATGACATTGAACACATTGTACACGATTAACTGAGTGCTCGTCACAAACAGGTTGGTGACAATTAGCACAGGCCTTCCGTATCTTTCGCCGTCTTCTTATTGGCAATGCATTGCAGACATGGCAAGATCCTGGACCCGGATTTATCACGACTGTCTCTGTCAGTGTATGGCCTAATACACTTTCAACGGCAATCTTGTGGATTCGCCGTGCGATGTTCAGTCATCGGCAATGCTAGTTCTTCATTTAGTTTACGCATGAATTGACGATGTTCTGTCCTTTTTTGACAATTATTTATTATTTTGATATTAACTTATACATACTATATATGCCGCAAGTGAAGAAATATCTAGCATATTGAAGAACATTCCTTTTCTTTAAATTGTTATCGACTATTAATATTTGAAGAAAAAAAATTGTAGAAAAAATTTAAAAACAATTTTTTTTTTAATACAACAAACAAAATTTGTAATACTCAGATCGTGGGTACCCCGGTACCCGGTTGCTAAAAGACGTCGGTAATGTTGGTTACTAACATAAGGGTTAATCCCTTCAAAACTTTGCATTTTTATATTAATTATATTGGGTCTACATTTTTTATTGATTATAGAATAATCATTTTTGTCTAATAATCATAGTAAACTTACAATTTTGATTTTTGTCCGATGAAATAAAATTCAAATGTTTACTTTTACTTGAACGGAAAATATTAACGTCCATTTATTATTTATTTACCAAATGTCGTATTATTTTTTCTATTGCAGATTTAAAAACTATATGGTAGCTCTTATGAACAAAAACCTTCTACCTGTAAAATTTAATATACCACTGCTTGGAGAATATGTGACGTTGAGTCGTGGACTTTTGTTTAACATACATTTTATACTATTCAGTAAGTTTAAAGGATTTTTTTAATGGGTCTATAACTATATTCATGAGGTTTGCTACTGACCGTGTGATTTAAAAGTGATTTGAAGACGTAACACGTTCTGAACGACCAAAAAAGTTTAAAGAAGAGGAACTAGAAACATTACTCAATGAAGATTGTTGGCAAAGGTTAGAGGAGGTTTAAATTTATATGGGAGTCATTTAAGCAGCCATTTCGTTTAAAAACAGCCGGATATATTCCAAAGAAAGGAAATTGTGTGCTATAACATTTCGATTTCGACGGCGTTTTTGCACGAGATTAACCATAAACGAGAATCAATTATTTTTCATATGCTCTGCCTCTTGTTACAAAAACGTTCCAAAAGTATTTAAAGAACAGCGGGTAGGAAGCTTTGCGTCACCCGCCTTATAGCCATATGATGTCTACTCTGACTATCAGAACAGGGGTTGGCCTTTTTCATTTTTGCAGTACTTCTGGACTTGGAATAAACCAATTAACAACAAGATGGGAAAATGTTATAGCTTCAAATTTAACTGTTTTTTTTTTAATAAATATTAAAATTTTAGAAAAAACGTACGTTTATAGTTGTGGACCCGCATTCTAATAAATATGAAGTATGCTTTTCTGCACACTAACTACGAAAATATGAGAAAATGTCTTTCAGTTAAATTATATAATTTCTATTTATAGAAGGGCCTGGTTCACCATTTCAGAATAATTGGCAGCTTCGAGATGACTTCAACTTTCGTACCAATCAAGTCGAATTAGCTCAACGATTGTCAAAACTTATTATGTGGGTAGCAGTAGCTAATTTAATATTGGCTCCAGTTATTTTTGTGTGGCAGTGCTTATATTTCCTATTCTCATACGCTAATGTAAGTATTATGTAGTATATGCATATCTGTATATATCATAGATTATCAAACTAACGACTTACTAATTACTGATCTAAGCAGAGCTAGATCGCTGAAATAATAGCCTGTTGCTGGAAGTGTTGCTTAACGTCTATAACTTTTCCATTTTGGAAATGATAGATTTACGCAATAAACTAAAAATTATATCGTTGCTTCTTTTAAATAATGCTATGACAATAACTTAACAACTCAAATTACTGTGATACAATAAGACAGAAGCTGGTTCTCAAAAAAACAGTATAACCAGCAAAACCTATAGCTTTTATTTTGACTGCTTTGGACAAAATAAAAATGATTTATATTGGAATTATTTACCCTAGATTTTAAAACTCAAAGATAGTTAATTACGTATATAAATTAATTTTCTTTCTACAGATTTTAAGAAAAGAACCAGGGACATTAGGAATGCGAACATGGTCTAATTATGGTCGCTTATACTTGCGACACTTTAATGAATTAGAACATGAATTAGATGCACGTTTAAATCGTGCTTATGAATATGCAGATAGATATCTAAGCTCGTTCTCTTCACCTTTAATGGCCGTTGTTGCAAGGTCAGTTTATGCATAAAGACAATACTAATGTAATACTAATTAAATACATTTCAGGAATATACTTTTTATATCCGGAGGAATATTGGTATTAATTTTAACATTAGGTATATATGACGAATTTGTTTTCCAAGTGGAGCACGTATTGACGATTATCACTATCCTCTCTGTTATTGGATTGATATGCAGGTAAATTTAATTAATATCATCATACAAAAAATTTATGAGTTATACATTAAGGTAAATTTGCCGTTAGCAGTTTAAAAAAGTCTAAATGTGGCAAAGAGACAACAATATAATATATTCATTCTAACATGATTTTTAAAAGAAATTTATAGAAGTAATCATATATTAGAATTAATTATTCCCCACCACTTTATATTTCTTCGTATGAACCAAATCTCCCATTATGCACCGAAAAATGTTTCGTTTTCAAATTTTATTTATATTAAATTCTCTTTGTGATTAAGTATTTAGTATTGTATTTTGTAAAGACCGCAAGTGCTATAGAATTTTAAATGCATTTAAGGCAAGTAAGGAGAACTGAGTTCTTTCAGGTGTTGGCGAAACTTTTTATTAAAAAAATTTGTGTAAGAATTCAGAATGCATTATTTGAAAAAACCAAATGTGTATTACAATCAAATTTGGTATTTAATTATTTTATTTTAATTACCAAAGTCTAAACCAATAGTCATATTCAGCGTTATAAATTGCGTTATTTCTTAGAAAAATTGAATAACATCGAATTCAGTACGGAAAGAATCTTTAATTGAAGATTTGTATGGCATGTACAAATGAATAAGAATATTATTGATAAATTAATTTGTTTTCATTTAATTTTTGTTTATGTTAGAACATATAAATGAACCGATTTAACAGATAATATAAACGCTTTGAGAAAATCCCTTAATTATGTACTTCAAAGTATTTTTCCTGCTGTGTTTTTGTTTCTGTCTCAAAGTATCCAAAGTGCTTAATACTTAGTGTTTTTGCACAGAAATACCTACAAATGTCAAAATTTTATTTTTGATTAAATTTTAATGATTTCAACGTAACTTGTTTCGATGATTACACCTAAGTATTGATCCGTTTTACCTATTATTATCTTATTTGTGAAATTTAATGTTACTAATGTTGGTACAAAAAAATTTAGTTCTCTACATAACCGTTCTATAACATGTGGGTGTGGTTATAACCTGATTTCACCCAATCCTTCGGGGCGGGGCTATGCATGCTTTTGAAAAATTTTCAGTCCCCATGTGCACCTCCCCCGTGTCAAATTGCATATTTATATCGTAATTTGGAATGCTTTATATGTTTTCATTTAATACCGACCTGAGGGCGTTTCAATGATCGATATTCAACCAATTAACATACACTTGTATGTAGCAAGTTTCATGATATGAGATATCTCAAGTTTTACTCCATTTGCAGCTTGCACGGACAGACGAACGGACACACAGTAACTAGGATTTATTATTATTTATTATTTCTGACATCCTAATAATTTATAAATAACTAACTCCATATCTATCTCGACTAATATTAGAAGATACCCACAGTTAGATGAAGAAAACTATTTTAATTTGTAGCAACGTGCTGTGAGAATTTATTATTCCTACTGGAAATTAAAATTTTCATAAAATCTCAAATTACACTTAAATTTTTATGGATTTAAAAAACTATTTTAATTTGTAGCAACGTTCTGCAAGAATTTATTATTCCTTTTGGTCATTACAATTTTCATAGAATCTCAAATTACACTTAAATTTATATTATCAATAAAATATACATTTTAAATTCAGAAATATGATTCCGGACGAAAATTTAATATGGTGCCCAGAACAATTGATGACCGCAATATTAGCGCATGTGCATTATCTACCATCTAATTGGAAGAATAGAGCGCATACAGTGGCTGTAAGAAAAGAATTTGAAAATTTGTTTCAATTTAAAGCGGTAAGTTTTTTAATAAAGTTCAATTATTAAAAAATGTAATTGTACATACTTTATTTTCAACATTTACAATTGTAGGGATACTTGTTAAATGAAATTGTTAGCCCGCTTGTAACTCCATTTATATTAATGTTTGTATTCCGTCCAAAATCAATGGAACTGGTAAAATTCTTTAGGAGTTTTACAGTAAGTGTAAAGGGTGTTGGAAATGTATGTTCATTTGCACAATTGGATGTTAGAAAACATGGCAACCCTGATTGGCAACTTCCCAAGCCTAATACAAAACAAAAAGGAAACGTTGATGATAGTACGACGAAGAGCGTAGTGGACAACGGTAAAACGGAACTTTCATTAATCCGATTTACTTTAACCAATCCAGAATGGAAAGCCCCACCAGATGCCGTAAATTTTTTGAACGATATTAGAGAACATGCTGCGGAAGAACTGAGAAACGCACTGATAAACGATACAGATAGCAAAACAAGTCCTATAACTGAAAGTTTAATTACATTTGGCACAATCGATGCTGAGGTTTGTAACAATATTATAATTTAATACAAATATTCTTATATTCCTTAAATATATATAAACTTATTTATATGTATTATATTTCCAGTATTCTTCTTTGGCTACATCTGTGTTTAATGCACATAATGTTCAAAGGGCGGAATTATTAACATCGTCGATTAAACAGTCTATGAATCAAAACAAATACTATGACAGAAAATATCATCCCACTCCGAATATTCCTCAAACTAGTGGTTTTGAACAAATGCTTCAACAAAGCTTTGGTGAACAAGAAGGAAATATGTTGAGGATACAAACTTCTTGCGACAATTCTTTGGAAAATATGCGCAAATTGCGTATTAGCAAAGTAGAAGGACGACTGCAGGGACCGTCAGAAGCATTATTGTATAAGTAAGTGTAGTACAGTCACTTTTCCTCCATAACTGTACCAAGTGTAGAATTTAATATATATTCTTTTCGTTACAGTCTATATGGAATCGACTCAAAAATATCAAACCCAATTGATATTACAGTTGCAGATATGTCCCTAAGTACACTGTATTTACACAACTTACACAAGTATAATGTAAGTTAAAAGTATTTACGTAAAAGCCTATTCATTAATTTATACCAAGATTCAATAACAAATACTGAAATACTAATAATAATAAGGACGGTGATCTATAATGTTGCAGTTGATGTTGATTGATTAGCTTAATATATGTGACCTGGTCTACGAAAAGGGGGCTTAGGTGTCAAAAAATCAAATTTTTTTTCACATATATATATTTTTGAAAACTCATGGTTGTGTAAAACTGATCGAACAGAGCATACTGGAATTGAGTTCCATGAATTCAGAATATGTTGTCAAAGCTCATCTTTTTTACTTAAGCACTTTCTTCTTATGGACTTTATTTCTCATTATATCGATGTTGTTAAGCCTAAACCTCTCTTTTGTACACTTAGCCGTGCGTTTTGGATCGCTACTTTTCTCAAACACCAATTTTAGTGGCATATCTTCAATGTACTGTCGCGTACATTCTTGACGTATTGCATCTCAATGGGTTGCCTCCATGGTGCCCTACATCCTATGAATCAGCCCCAAACCGATATCCAAACTATTATGTTTTCGCCACATGTTTTTATGCGTGTATTTATAGTTGTAGACTGCGTTTTTCGGTTTATACTACATGAAAACCTCGATCAAAATTAAATAAATTTGATTTTATTTCGTCAGATCAGAAAATCACATGTTCTTGAACAAACCTTAGCATTCACTGCACGTTGTTTTTTGTTGAGATTATCGTTTTGCGGATAGGTGTTCAAGATCCACATTCAAATCACATTTCACATTTAGGTGATGATAAACCTGAAATGAATTATCTTTTTTTATCTAGCGCGAATAATGCCTTTGCTAAAATTTTTCCAAATCGAATGGAAGCTGTTCAAGCCCCTAGGTACCAATATGTTACTTCAGTATCTATAGCTGACTTTTGTGTGAATGTTATCTCAATAAAAATGACGGAGCGTTTTTTACTCAAATCAATGTATCTTTGTGGTTAAAACAGATAAAATTGGGCGAAAACTTGGCCCAAACCCGATCATCATTCGGATTTTCGAACATCCGGCTTATTACTTTCCATATGATTGGTGATTGTATGTGAGGAACCCCGATGACACCCTGGGAGTCTTTTTTTTATTAGTCTGGAATTACATTTATTGTATCTCCAATAAAAGTCAAAAAAGTAGCAAATTTTATTGCTATTTGTTCACAGTTTCGTCGAAGAATAAATGTTTGATTCTTTCGCAATCGTAATCTTTTTTCATTTTTTGCATTTTCTGTTCCCTTATATCGTTAGAATTAATGTAGAAATCCACTTTACCATTGGAACATTTCGAAAAAGGCCCAAAAATAATAATACCGCTTGACGCTCGGAGTGCACACCTCAAACTTTAAACACATTTTTCTCAAAACACACTTTTTTAAACTGGCGAACATGATTCCGGTCGAACTACTCAACCGAATTGCTTAATTTTTTTTTAAATGTTCACAAAACGCCGGTCTATCGTCTCTATATCAGGGTTATTTTTTTCAACCGTGGCCAAAGACCGCAGAAAGGAATACTACGCGAAAGTACCCCGATGTGATATAAATTTTATGATATTATTTTTTTTAAATATTTGTGTATATTATATTATATATAAATCACATATTATACATATACAGTGTTCACTAAATTAAGGCTTTAAAAATGCTGGAAAGTAATTTTAAAATAGTTAGTACAAAAACAAAAAAAAAAGAATCACGCGAAAAATACAAACAAAGAAAAATCATTGAAAATCCTACATATTTGCTGTTTAAGATGTGGCAGTGCTCGTTTTCCTCATAATTGTAAACAATCTAACTTTTCAACTATGAGTGTGCTATGTGATTTTTAAATTACTAAATATGGCTAAAATATAACAAAATAAAAGTGAAATATGAATTTATTTCAGTGTTTAGAGTATATATTTAAATATACAAACTGAAAAATGTGAAGCAATTTAGTGAAACAATGTGAAGTACTAAGTGTTATTAAAACAAAATTTTGAATTTTTAATCGGGAATATTTAAAAAAAAATATAGGTGTTAGCAACATTATTTTTGAATATTCTTCGTCTTGAGAAACCCCTATTCGTTTATAACGAAATTCGTGTTTTTTACCCGACCGCCAAAGCGATCGGAATCGTGCCCAATGCACAATTATGTTGCGCTTATATTTAACAAAACTTGGTAGAATTGAAAATGACAGTTATCAGAGATCGTATATCATAGAGAAGGGCGCTTAAACCCGGAGCTCCGTTAGATGTTTGTTGTCAAGAATAATCTATCATGATAATAATATTATGGAATTGTTAAATTGGTAATCTACTTTTACATAGTAATCATGGATAATAAGATGGTACAAATTTTCACTTCAAATAAGTAATACGTAAAATATGTCACAAATCTTTACACTGCTTTGTGTCATAGCGTATAACAGTGTAGGAGTATAGTAGAAGATGACGCGTCTCGCGCCGTATATCTAATCCTATGGTAATATTTTGTTCAACATTCATCGAATGTCGTTACGTTTTAAATATTGCATAGTTTTGTGCAAAGTTGTTGTTGATTAAACTTTTTCTTGATCAGTAACAACTATCAGTATAATCCCTATACATATGTACATATGTAAACAAAAATTACTGTAGCCAGTAGATCTGTTATGTAATTTTTTAAGTAAAAAAAATTATTTTTACATGAATATTGAACACATGCTAATGATATGAAATATAATTTTTTTATATGAAATGTTCTGACTTTTAACATAAAATGAACACATAGCATGTGCCCATTCCAAATTTCCAAACTATCTCCCCACCAATTTTCAGCCAAATATAAATATGTATGTATACATATTATAAAAATAGGTAGACACATATTACAAGGCATCCGTTAGGGCCTACTGCTGGACTAAAGGAATACCTATGCAAATTTTTACGTCTTTCCGTGCTGTAGTTTGGACGTTATGCGGGCACATAACAAAATGTGCTGAAAACGATGAGTGTGTTTCACAACAGCTAACATCAGGGGATTCAAAGATAGCTAAATTGAGCATCCGTACAGGAACATATTAACCTATTTAATGATGAATTTCATAAAACCTTTCCAAATATATTCGCTTCTAGAAAGAAAAGTGACAACCTCGCAAACCAACAGAACACCGAAAAAATTGACAAAAGGGGCAATATAGCTCTTGTCAATTTAAATTTTTTTTAATTTTCCCTTTAAATGCTTTTGCGTGGTGAATTTTTTGAATTTACATAAAAATACCGATTTACGATGTTTGGTTGGCAAAACTTTTGGAGCGGCAAGGAAGCGGTGACAATTGACGTTCGTTCGTTTATATTTTTCAGCACAGCTCGGATTTCTACCAAAAATAAAATGTTGCGACACTGTTGTCGCGTCAGTCCTTCAGCACATTGACTTTTTGACATGAAAACAAAAACCGTGGCAATAGAGATTTCGCATGAAACAATGAGTGTACACATTTGCATACAAACAAATTTACACACATTATGCGTAGAGGTTATTTTTTCATTGCCTTTTTTTTGACAGATCACGCGTGAGTCGTGTCAAGCTGTCATGTTATTTTTGTTTAGTATTGTTTGGCATTTCATCATAGAAAGACTTACTCCTGAACAACGTTTACAAATACTTTAACTTTCACCCACCTTGAGAACCAGCATTCATTATTGAATAGCCCACTTGAAGTTCGCAGTGTAAAAAATATAGCAGCCTTAGCTGAGAGTGTACACGAATACCGTGGGAAGTAGAGAGAGCTCCACCTTCCCAGGTGACATCGCTATACTCTTTAGGCTCTTGAAAAGTTCCAAGAAGTTTTCGAGCCAAATTTTGTTCTACGATGAGGCCCATTTCTGACTCAATTGTTACGTAAACAAGCAAAACTGGCGCATTTGGGACAAAAAACAACCTGCAGAGATTCAAGAGCTGTAATTTCCTCCTAAAAAAATAACGGCTTGGTGTGGTTTATTCAGTCGTAAACATCAACAGCGATCGTTATCGAGCCATGATAACAGATTATTTAATGCCTAAAATTGAAGCTAATGATGATCGACTCACACATCAGTTCGTGTGATATCACACCGTTAGACTTTTTCCTGCGGACATTTGTAAAGTCTAAAGTATATGCGGACAATACGATTCAGACTTTGGACCGTCACGCGTGTCATTTGCCAGTTACCAGTCGAAATGTTCGACTGGTCATCGAAATGCTCGACTGGTCATCGAAAAATGGATTCCAAGGATGGACTATCTGAGACGTAGCCTCGGTCACCAATCTTCAAAAAATAAATGCCAAAGAATGTATTTTCGAATCATAATAAACATTCCCAAACAAATTTGAAGTTTATGTGTTATTTTCTTTAAATTTAGCTACATATTTAGGTAATAATATAAACATGACTTTATTGTATACTTCAAAACGTTTTAAGGAATTCATTAAGAAATAGTTCTATTTGTACGTATGATATACCTATGTGCTTTGATATCAAATATATTAAAAATATCTATAAAGTGCTTGCAGCGTCGTTTGCGCATTGCAAATAAATGAATCTACAATGCGTACATTTCTAAGATTGAAATTTTCTTATATTAAATTTTGGTGAAATTCGCTAGTATTTTTTTGTGGTGAAATCTTCAAATCGTGACGAGTACGCCTTCGAAAAGCGAAATGTTTTGACAATCGGTATATAATGAACCTTCTATAAATAATCTATATTCTCTGGCACTGACAAAAGAATCAACAGTTTGATAGGAGGTGCCCAAAAAAGTTTGAGGTGCTTAAAAAATGTTTTTTTTTTTTAGTTTCTTTTTAACATTTTTTTTTTAATTTTTCTTATATTATCTTTCTCCGTGTAACCTATTATGATTTTTTTTTTTACAATTTCCAAAGGCTTTTGCACGTTCCTATATAATTAAGTTTCCTTTTGAGCTATTAAAGATCATACATTCATTGTTTATTTATAATTATTTATTCTAACTCCGAAACCTATTTACTTTTCCAGACTGACCGTTCTATTCAAAATACCGTGGAAGAGGGCCAGGAGGCAGGACCTACTACTTCAAAACGAGCAATTATTATTTCGAAAGCTGCAGAAGACACACCACTTCTCGGTAATGTACGTTCATAGCAGGAAGAACATTGGATCTAACAAATTAAATAAATAAGAAAATAGTAATATTAACAAAATTAATAATACATCCTTCAGATGTATGTTATGTATATATATATAGTTCTGTAAGTAATTTAAGTATCTCATATTCTGTACTTTAAATTGCAATAAATGGTGCATATTTTTTCAAATTAACAACAAATTTATACCAAAGTTCGTATCGTTTCAATGAAAGGGTCTTCTTTGAGCAAAACATTCAAAAGTCGCGTACATACATTTCAGAGGTTTTTGGGAATTTGGTTCGCAAGTTAACATTTGAAGAGATATGGGTTGTGGTAAAAAGCTGAAAGCTGATTGCTCACAATTATTATGCTTTAAAAGAATTAGCGTGGAAAATAACATCTACTTTATATTGCAGGAGGCTACTGGTTTTACTTGCCTGCATATCTGCGACGGATACTAAAACAGGATTTTACTCTGCGGAGGGCGGATAGCTAGTGTACTTAAAATCCCAGATAACAACACGAGTTTATATTTTCGGAAACATTGTTCTATGTAGAATATATACGTTCTATACTCATTTTTTCAAGTTGATTATTATTGGCAATTTTAAAGAATCTCTAAAATTATTTACTATCAGTTTATAAATACGCGGCTTTAGGCACAATTATTACAATTGTAATAATAGTTTAATAATATTGAGTGTTGGAAATATGAGATTTTATGCTTCATTCAAACAAAAAAAAATTAAATTCGGGGAAGTTAAAAAAAAAGTTACAGCTGTTCAAAAATTTGTGAAAATAATGAAGAAATTCTGTATATTTTGAAATTTTTGCCTAAAAAAGGGAACAATGCCACGCAGACCTCCAATGAAACTTGTGAGATTTACAGAGACGATGCTGCATCAGTTCGTGTAGCACAACAATGGTTCGCTCGCTTCCGCTCTGGAAATTTCGATTTACACTGATGGAATAATGTCTCTAGCTGAAAAATAAAATAACCAAAATGGTACATATTTGTTTCTTTATTATTTTAAATAAAAAACAAAAATAAGATGAATTTTGATTAGAAATACGAAAAGAGTTTTTCGACTACCCAACAAACACTCACTGTGAGTAGAGACAGAAAGAACGAAGCTCCTTGCAGATCAGTCGAAAACACAAAATAAAATGTCCAAAAGAATAAGTCAACTCAAGAGAAACGCCTTAGACTATTTTTTTGGGCTACGATCAAAATCTAAAGTTAGAAATAACAGACATTCCAGTTGGAAGAAACATTTCGAAGAATTGGGCTATTGGCATTAAAGTTGCCGAAATGACTTTCCGAATGGACCACCTAAGGAGCGCTCTAAATTTAAATTGTTCTTCAAAATAGTTTTTATTTACATGAACAATTCGTTTCAAATAGAAGTGATTTTCAAATTTTTGTTTTTTTTTCTTAAAAAGTGTTAAAAAATTTGCTACCCCTGCTTCTTATACTTTTCTGAGATATATTCGCCGTGTCCAGGGTGTGTTGCAAAAATTTTTTAAACTATGGAGCTTTCAAAATGATTTTATTTTATGTTTTCACTTAATTATAGTGTTACAATTTGTAGCTTTTTTTTTTTTTTTTTTTTTTTTTAAGTATATAGGTGTCTTCCACGATGTAGTGTCGTCACTCGAGAATAGCGCTATGACAAAGTACCTGTGTAACCTGAGACGGTGATATTCGACTATGCTCTGGCGCTCTTACAGGTTACGACGACGATATCCTGCTGCATATGTACGCACTCGTTGTACTGCGGCATAGTCGTACAAAACCCTTGATCACAGGAAACTATGTTCACGATCGTAATGTTAAGGGTTGATTCTATCAGAGGATCACCTCATTACTCTGCTCACCCTTAACAGGCGCCATTCATAACTAAGTGCACCAAACCTAACTGTATGGTCGACTCACTGCTGAATCCTTTCCGCTCAGCCCTGAGCTGCTTGCTAGCGCATTCGCATAATTTTATTCTGGGATTGCGTGTGTTGCTAGAAGTGTGGTTTTACCGTTGTATATGAATGCTTGCTGTGTTCTCGTGTTGTACTTGTTTTACAGAGTGCGTCTTCATGCATTGTGTGGGCTAAATTCCATATGGATATATGCATATATCTAGTTCTCAAAGGTTTCTATTTGAAACTGATATTAAAAAAAAAAAAAATACTGAATATACACACATACAATAAATGTCTTATATATCTATTTAAAGGGATGAAATATCATTATACGTTTTTCATATTAACGACTTCAAGCCACTGCGTACAATTACTTGCAACTACCGTCAGCAAGGAAACGGAGAATTGCGCATAATTTTAATTGAAAATGTTCCTTCATTCATTCAGAAGAAAACAAAATGCTCTCTTATTTAATTGAAAATAACTGGAGAATCTATAACAATGGCTTTCTTAATAATACTTTGGCTTACTTGGTGTTAGGGATGTCAACTTCAGATCAACCAAACTCTTTTTCGGTACTGCGAACTTCAACTAAGGCAAGAATGATAGAATACAAGATTACGACAACCGCCATTATGATACGTCATAGTTGCGTGTTGAGAAGAACAAGAGTGAAGAACTGTCAAATGGCCTGCAAATTGTAAACAGAAAAGTGAACACTTTTGTAAATTCGCAAAATATTATTAATTATTTCGATTTTAATGAAAAGTTTTAGTGAAGCGATTGAATATTGTTGAGTGAAAAGATTTGAATCATTTATAAAGAAATATATCGGCCTATAAATAATAAAATTGTCTATTAAGTTGTGATTCAAATGTAGAAGACGTTTCTTGTGTTGTATATAAACATATACATATATTATAAGTTCAGATGTATGAAATTATCATAATATCTTCATCTCTAAAGTGATCTCTGCATATTAAAGAAGATTTAGTATTAAATATATCATTTCTTTTGCAAAATAACACCCATTTTTTGGCAACTTTTAAATCGGCCGGAAAACTGAAAAAACTCGTTTTCGATCCTTTAGTTGCATAATAATTATTACAACAAGCCACTGCACATTTCATTTTAAAAAATTAATATATTTTGCTTAGAAATTTAAATAAATACAACAGTACACTTTCACTGGTTTTCTTCATTTGAACAATTTTCACAAATGCTACTATATTTATTGTGGATGTGCCTAAAACTACTTATGTATATCTTTTCTCGCAACAATATTCTAAACATTCCACTGAAATTTTTCCTGCAAAGACGAATGAATTAATATTATTTTGGGAATTTCCAAAAGTATTTACTTTTCTGTTTACAATTTGTATGCATTTCTATGCTTGTTCTTCTCTAGGCAGAAGTGTGACGTCACGAAATTGTTGCACAATGTATTTGTTTTTGTAAGAATTGTCAAGAGCTAAACCGAAAAAAACTAACGGTAAACTAGTGTCGTAATCTTGTATTCTATCATTCTTGAACTAAGGTCAGTCGAAGTATGATTGGCGTTGCCAACCGAAGAAAGGGAAATTTGACAGATAGTGAAACAGCTAAAAATTTTTAAACGACATATTTAAACAATTGAATTCAGTTGTCGCTCGAAAAATAGTGAATTAGCATTAAAATAAATAAAAAAAATTGATATAAGTTTTGATTTATAATACAATGACGAAAATATTGGCGGCAAAATTGATGTGCTACGTATACGAAAAAGCCTTCGTGATCACTCAAATCCATTGGAGCTTCCAAATGCAAAGTAAGCCATAGTTTTTTCACAATTGAGTGGATTTTTAATAATATTTGTTGCAGATTCACAAGTTATTTTCGATTAAATAAAGAAGCATTTTCTTTTTTACTGAATGAGATAAAGGAACATTTCCACAAACGTGTGCAAGGAACGGCAATACCTCTTATATTAAAATTATGCGCAACTCTGCGTTTCCTTGCTGACGGTGGTTATCAAAAATGCAGTGGAAATGATTTTAACATTGGTTTGTCGCAACCTGCGATATCTTTAGTAATTAAATAAGTTCTAAATATAATTAAACAACGTATTTGGGCCCAATGGATTAAAATTCAAATGACTGAGGAGGAGCAAAACGCTTCAAAAGTTTAATTTTATTCAAAAAGTGCTTTCCCGGGAGTAGTTGGTTGCATCGACGGGACTCATGTTCGCATAATTTCACCAAGAAAAGAAGTGCAACATCTTTATCTTAACAGAAAGGGCTACTACAGTTTAAACGCGATTGTATGTATAAAATCTGAATTATATTAGAAACAAAATGGTATAATTTATTAAAATTTTTAGCTTTGTGATTATAAAATGTCTATTCGGTATGTGGTTGCTAGGCATGCAGGCATGACTCTTTTGTTTTCAATGTTAGCGATTTGAAAGTACATTTACAGAACAACATACAGAATAACACTTGGATCTTAGGTAAGACTTTATCGTATTTATTGCTAAACAATTGGAGTAATGTAATTTCTTAGGCGACGCTGGCTATGCTCTGCACAAATTTTTAATGACGTCTTTTCGCTAGGCGGAAGCTTCTTCACCCCAAGCACGCTACAATACAGTACACTCAAAGGCCCGGAATATTGTAGAGCGGACAATTGGTGGACTCAAGAGTAGGTTTTGATGTCTTTTATCTGTACGAGGTTTACATTACACTCTTGAAAAGGCTACGCAAATTGTGAATGCTTGTTGCGCATTACACAATATTTGCCAACACATTCAAGTGGAGTCTCCGGAAGAAATACCATCTACTTCAAATACTACAATGACCAATGATGTTTTCTACATAGAAAGAGAAATTAAAATTTTAAATTTCATTTATTCTTTCGAATGTGAAATAACAATATCACTTCATTTTTTAAAGTAAACTTAAGCTATGGTACAAAAAAATAAAATACCACTTAATTTTTTTAATGTAAACTTAAACTATGGTACACCAGTCGCAAGGTAGTTATTCCTGTTGTTGGCAAGTTTTTTCCTTAGATTTGCCTTATAGTGAATCCACACCTAATAAAAAAATTTTGTTTTTAGTTAATATTTTTAATGTCATAACCATAACTTACTAGTCCCCATTCGTAGGCGGTTCTGCTTGGTGGCCCTAAACAATTTAACTGCAGTGCCACACTCTCCCACAATTCTTTGATTTTGAATTTATTGTTTCCAAATTGTGACTTTCCTCTTCCTACTTCTGGAAAATTCTCCATTAACTCCACCAATTTTTCGAATCGCTTTTTTGTTGTAACTTTATTTTTTCTAAAAATTTATAAAAAATATTAATTAAAATTAATTTAACATTAATTAAAATAGTTATTTTACCAGTTTTCCATTTTTCTTTAATATTTTTTTGTATTTCACTCCACGAATGTTGAACTTCAACTGCTATTACGCAGTCGAAGTTTATTTATATACTAGTCAACCCCACTTGTACAATGTTTAAAGCCACAATACCAAAAAAAGTTGAAGTTCGATCATACTTAAACCGCAATTTTTTTGACGGATTGAGTTGAAGTTGGCAATACTGAATTTTTAAACTTCGACTGAAATGCAGTTGGATTGAAAACCGCAATAGGGGCATTCATCTTTTAGGTTGGCAATACCAATCAAACTTCTTCTGAAAATAGTTGAAAATCGTAATATCAAAAAATAGTTGGGTTGATCTGAACTTGAATTGCTCTATCTTCAATTTTACCGAGTGGAGTTGAAACTCGAAATAGGGGTATAAAATGGCCCCGTCTATTGCATATATTGCACCTAACGGAGAGACCGCGTTGGATTTAATACCAGCAACTATACTACTAAGAGTTACTCCAGTAATGACAAAACCTAAATCTTACCGATTCAAACAGGGTTATCGGCGAAATAACAGTCCTTTGCCGGACAAAATTCGGACAATTCCCATACCGTAGAACCGGCTGTCGTGGAACTTGCGTCCGAAATGTATGTTTTAAGATTAACTAGACTACCAAAAATCATTATATTTGATATATGTAGAGAAAATTCCCCATGGATAGGGAAATACATAACCATATCTTATCCATTTGTTGTTATTTTCCTTTTCCCCTCTTTTCTCATACTATTTAGTATACTTTTATTGGAAATTAAAATATTTGTTTACATATACGTACATACTATTTATACTAAACTATAATACTAATAATAAATAAAAAATGATTTTTTTAAAAGTTTTGCAACGGTTTCGTTAGTACGTATTGTATTATTCAATTTTGAAATAGAAGGCGTGTTTGAACACAGGGCACAATGCACTAAAAAAATTATGTCAGATAAATTATGCTGCGAATTTACTGCCATATTATATCCTTCTCTTTCAATATTTTCAAAAAATAGCATGAAAAATTCTATCAAGCTAGTGCCGAAAACCTCATTTCTGAGGCACGATTTTAAAAAAGTGTTCCCCTTTAATGAACTTGAAGCTGTTACATACATCGATTTTATAAAAGATGAACTTATATTTCCTTTGGCAATTTTTGTGCAAATTTTATATTCTAAAATCTTATATTTGCTAATATGTAGGTTATTTGTATCTTCCAAAAAAATATGTCCAATTAGAGAAAAATCACAATGAGATAACATCCTATTTACCGAAATATCAATATTTTTGGGTGGCAACTGGAAGATTCTTTGAACTATTAAATGCATTTTGTACTTCGAATTATCATTTCTTACATTTTTTGATGACCCCATAGAATTATTATAAATCGAGTTAACATCAGTTAGCAAATGCTTTAATAAATTTTCCACCGTAAAAATATATTTATAGCCATCAGGAGTTGCTAAAATATTAGCAGCTGATTGTAAAGTTACCCCTACTTCACTGATTCTTTTACAATGATCTTTTAAAAATAGCCTGTGGTGCGCATATTTATCCATTAAATCCTTAGTTAGTTCTTCTCCCATCATTTCGAATATGATATCAACGAACACAGCACTCATAAGGATTGTTTCAATATGTTTATATGTCATTGTGCCACAAAACTCGGTATCCAACCAGCTGAGCAATTTGAAGCAAATGGTTGATAAATCTTGATTGTCTGATAATATGGTTTGTTTAAGCCAGGAATCCATTTTGTTTCCTACAATGTAAAAGGAACACATTATTAAATTATATATGTAAGTGCTTCGATATTATTAAAAATACTATATCTGGTGAAATCTTGTACATCAACTTCAAATTTAAATAGAATTCGTAGTCATAATACTAATTATTTCACCAGTTGATTATAAATAGTATTATTTAGGGCCGTTTACTCAATTCCTGGTTAATATATAATGGTTTGTCAAAAAAGTCTTGCGGTATTTTTGTTGAATCAATTCGTGTGGCACCCATATATCGAGCTGCTTAGTGACTCCAAGCTTCTTCAAATGGTTCAGCGATTTTATCGCAATTTTCGACGACAGGCTTTCCGGAGCGTGGCGCATCTTCGACCACCTCTACACAAGAACGAAAACGTTGAAACCATCGTTGTGCGGTGGAAATGGAAACTGTATCGGGTCCACGAACTGCACAATTTTTTTTGGCGGCATGAAATGCATTTTTGCCTTTATCGTAGTAGTACTGTTAAATATGCCGTATTTTCTCTTTATTTTGCTCCATGTTTGCGACGCTATATCTCACGAACGACTTAAAAGAAACGACAATCAATCAAACACGTGTTAGCGCGTGAAATGAGCTTTCCAAAAAGGTATGGCATGACCCGATGCGACGAATAAAACTTGAACTACGCGCTTTCAGCGCCAACTAGCGAAAATACCGCAAGACTTTATTGACAACCTAATATTATTAATAACCGCCGGTAGCTTTACTGCCGTCCAACCCAGTTTCATAGGCGAGGAGACGACGAGGCAAGGCGAAGAGACTTCAACTCTGAGTTCTTCCGTATATGATTGCAAATATGCATAATGAATAGAAATTAATAAAACCATTTTTAACCATGTTGCCATTTTGTAGATAAAGCTTTGGTTAAGCGCTAACCAGACCGAGAAAACGCCCGTTACAATAATGTACATAACATCTTAAATAAACGGTTATGTGAAAAATAATATGGACATCCTACAGTTAATTAAGGGAATTTGTTAGGAATTTGAAACTAAGCTTTTATTTTAACAGGAAAACATAAGGTCACTTCTTATATTCCTTAAAAAGTACAATATTAACTAATTTTTATTCATTCGTATCAATATTATTTTCTAATTAGATTAATATTTTTAGCCTATTTTTTGTTCAAAACTGATCGAACCACTTGGGCATAGAATCAACTAGTTTTTGGTACAACAAACCGGAATTGCGATCCATGAAGTATAAATAACTTTCATTAGCTAGTAGGATTTGCAGGCCACTCCTTACATTGATATTGTTGGTCCTAAACCATTCTTTTGTACACTTAGCCGAGCGTTTGGGGTCATTACCTTGCTGAAACTACAGTACGTTGAAGATAAAAACCACTAAGGTTTGTGTTTTAGCAATGCAAAGATCGTACATTCTTGATGTATTACAAACTTAATCGGTTGCCTCCATAGTGCCCTACATCCTATGAATCGGCACCAGACCAATACCAAAACCATAATGTTTACGCCCGCATGTTGAACGTTTTTATTTGTGTATTTATAGTTGTAGACTGCGCTTTTCGGTTTATACTCGAACATAGTTAAATTACTTTTATTTTATTTCGTCAGATCAGAAAATCACATATTCATTAACAAACTTTAACCCCTTCGTTACACAATCTCGTTTGGCCACATAAGCTCTTTTCTTCGGATACGGGTGTTAAAAGTTTGGGTTGTGAGCATTTTGCGGATAGGTGATCGCTCAACTGCCACATTCAAATTACATTTCATTTGTTTTAACTTTTTCTGAACACAAGGAATTATATTTGCTTTGACAGACATATTTTGGGCTTTATGTCACATATTTCAATCTGGGAAAACCTTTTTGTTCAATCATTTGGGAGCTCGCACAAAATTTGCTACTCCTCTGTAAGAATGTCCCTAATTGACTTAATTTTTAAAATGCGCTATAGTTTTGTTAACGCAGTGCGTACCATTCGCTATATATGTATATTTCGTCTTGATTAGTAATAATAACTTGAAAGTATTATTCTTACATTATCTCTGAAAATAAACACGTTTTATCAAAAACATTGTCGTTATATTTTTAAAACAACAAGTGTCCTTATTCCATCGCACAACCGACTTTGGTGTGAAAAATAATGTTTACTTTTTTGCGGTAAGAGAGTGCAAAGGTGTTAGTTTCTTAATAGGAACGAATGACATAATAAAATTACTTTCAGAGTGGCAACAACTTGTCAAAAAACAAAAGATATATATGTTTGGTCTAAGTCGGATCATTCTAACAAATTCTCTTTACTATACCTAACGAAAATTGATAATCCTTTTTTTTATTGCACGTGTACAATACCATGCATTTAAACCTAAATTTTTACTTGTAGGCCCTCACTGATGATATCGAAAGAATATTAGAAAACTGTGATAAAAGTGAAGATGAGTTTTTCGATGATAATGGTGAGGCAAATTTTGAATTTTAATATAAATCGACGCGAACATAACCAGAAAGAAGTAAGCCCATGAGAACTTTATTTTAAAGAATTTAATATTTTAAGAGACGCAACAAACTGATTTTAAAAGGCAGCGAACAGCTACCGCCAAATCAGTTTCCTTCGAAAGATGCTAATCTGTTGAAGAACAATTATGTTCTACTAAATGAAACAATATCTTCCAATAAAGCCACTGTTTAAACGGGGGCAAGAAAAAAAGCTGTGTTGGTTTGAATGTACATACATATATGAATTTAATTAAAAACGGGTAACTTTTTTGATAGATAGTGAAACAGCTAAAAATTTTTAAACGACATATTTAAACAATTGAATTCAGTTGTCGCTCGAAAAATAGTGAATTAGCATTAAAATAAATAAAAAAAATTGATATAAGTTTTGATTTATAATACAATGACGAAAATATTGGCGGCAAAATTGATGTGCTACGTATACGAAAAAGCCTTCGTGATCACTCAAATCCATTGGAGCTTCCAAATGCAAAGTAAGCCATAGTTTTTTCACAATTGAGTGGATTTTTAATAATATTTGTTGCAGATTCACAAGTTATTTTCGATTAAATAAAGAAGCATTTTCTTTTTTACTGAATGAGATAAAGGAACATTTCCACAAACGTGTGCAAGGAACGGCCATACCTCTTATATTAAAATTATGCGCAACTCTGCGTTTCCTTGCTGACGGTGGTTATCAAAAATGCAGTGGAAATGATTTTAACATTGGTTTGTCGCAACCTGCGATATCTTTAGTAATTAAATAAGTTCTAAATATAATTAAACAACGTATTTGGGCCCAATGGATTAAAATTCAAATGACTGAGGAGGAGCAAAACGCTTCAAAAGTTTAATTTTATTCAAAAAGTGCTTTCCCGGGAGTAGTTGGTTGCATCGACGGGACTCATGTTCGCATAATTTCACCAAGAAAAGAAGTGCAACATCTTTATCTTAACAGAAAGGGCTACTACAGTTTAAACGCGATTGTATGTATAAAATCTGAATTATATTAGAAACAAAATGGTATAATTTATTAAAATTTTTAGCTTTGTGATTATAAAATGTCTATTCGGTATGTGGTTGCTAGGCATGCAGGCATGACTCTTTTGTTTTCAATGTTAGCGATTTGAAAGTACATTTACAGAACAACATACAGAATAACACTTGGATCTTAGGTAAGACTTTATCGTATTTATTGCTAAACAATTGGAGTAATGTAATTTCTTAGGCGACGCTGGCTATGCTCTGCACAAATTTTTAATGACGTCTTTTCGCTAGGCGGAAGCTTCTTCACCCCAAGCACGCTACAATACAGTACACTCAAAGGCCCGGAATATTGTAGAGCGGACAATTGGTGGACTCAAGAGTAGGTTTTGATGTCTTTTATCTGTACGAGGTTTACATTACACTCTTGAAAAGGCTACGCAAATTGTGAATGCTTGTTGCGCATTACACAATATTTGCCAACACATTCAAGTGGAGTCTCCGGAAGAAATACCATCTACTTCAAATACTACAATGACCAATGATGTTTTCTACATAGAAAGAGAAATTAAAATTTTAAATTTCATTTATTCTTTCGAATGTGAAATAACAATATCACTTCATTTTTTAAAGTAAACTTAAGCTATGGTACAAAAAAATAAAATACCACTTAATTTTTTTAATGTAAACTTAAACTATGGTACACCAGTCGCAAGGTAGTTATTCCTGTTGTTGGCAAGTTTTTTCCTTAGATTTGCCTTATAGTGAATCCACACCTAATAAAAAAATTTTGTTTTTAGTTAATATTTTTAATGTCATAACCATAACTTACTAGTCCCCATTCGTAGGCGGTTCTGCTTGGTGGCCCTAAACAATTTAACTGCAGTGCCACACTCTCCCACAATTCTTTGATTTTGAATTTATTGTTTCCAAATTGTGACTTTCCTCTTCCTACTTCTGGAAAATTCTCCATTAACTCCACCAATTTTTCGAATCGCTTTTTTGTTGTAACTTTATTTTTTCTAAAAATTTATAAAAAATATTAATTAAAATTAATTTAACATTAATTAAAATAGTTATTTTACCAGTTTTCCATTTTTCTTTAATATTTTTTTGTATTTCACTCCACGAATGTTGAACTTCAACTGCTATTACGCAGTCGAAGTTTATTTATATACTAGTCAACCCCACTTGTACAATGTTTAAAGCCACAATACCAAAAAAGTTGAAGTTCGATCATACTTAAACCGCAATTTTTTTGACGGATTGAGTTGAAGTTGGCAATACTGAATTTTTAAACTTCGACTGAAATGCAGTTGGATTGAAAACCGCAATAGGGGCATTCATCTTTTAGGTTGGCAATACCAATCAAACTTCTTCTGAAAATAGTTGAAAATCGTAATATCAAAAAATAGTTGGGTTGATCTGAACTTGAATTGCTCTATCTTCAATTTTACCGAGTGGAGTTGAAACTCGAAATAGGGGTATAAAATGGCCCCGTCTATTCCATATATTGCACCTAACGGAGAGACCGCGTTGGATTTAATACCAGCAACTATACTACTAAGAGTTACTCCAGTAATGACAAAACCTAAATCTTACCGATTCAAACAGGGTTATCGGCGAAATAACAGTCCTTTGCCGGACAAAATTCGGACAATTCCCATACCGTAGAACCGGCTGTCGTGGAACTTGCGTCCGAAATGTATGTTTTAAGATTAACTAGACTACCAAAAATCATTATATTTGATATATGTAGAGAAAATTCCCCATGGATAGGGAAATACATAACCATATCTTATCCATTTGTTGTTATTTTCCTTTTCCCCTCTTTTCTCATACTATTTAGTATACTTTTATTGGAAATTAAAATATTTGTTTACATATACGTACATACTATTTATACTAAACTATAATACTAATAATAAATAAAAAATGATTTTTTTAAAAGTTTTGCAACGGTTTCGTTAGTACGTATTGTATTATTCAATTTTGAAATAGAAGGCGTGTTTGAACACAGGGCACAATGCACTAAAAAAATTATGTCAGATAAATTATGCTGCGAATTTACTGCCATATTATATCCTTCTCTTTCAATATTTTCAAAAAATAGCATGAAAAATTCTATCAAGCTAGTGCCGAAAACCTCATTTCTGAGGCACGATTTTAAAAAAGTGTTCCCCTTTAATGAACTTGAAGCTGTTACATACATCGATTTTATAAAAGATGAACTTATATTTCCTTTGGCAATTTTTGTGCAAATTTTATATTCTAAAATCTTATATTTGCTAATATGTAGGTTATTTGTATCTTCCAAAAAAATATGTCCAATTAGAGAAAAATCACAATGAGATAACATCCTATTTACCGAAATATCAATATTTTTGGGTGGCAACTGGAAGATTCTTTGAACTATTAAATGCATTTTGTACTTCGAATTATCATTTCTTACATTTTTTGATGACCCCATAGAATTATTATAAATCGAGTTAACATCAGTTAGCAAATGCTTTAATAAATTTTCCACCGTAAAAATATATTTATAGCCATCAGGAGTTGCTAAAATATTAGCAGCTGATTGTAAAGTTACCCCTACTTCACTGATTCTTTTACAATGATCTTTTAAAAATAGCCTGTGGTGCGCATATTTATCCATTAAATCCTTAGTTAGTTCTTCTCCCATCATTTCGAATATGATATCAACGAACACAGCACTCATAAGGATTGTTTCAATATGTTTATATGTCATTGTGCCACAAAACTCGGTATCCAACCAGCTGAGCAATTTGAAGCAAATGGTTGATAAATCTTGATTGTCTGATAATATGGTTTGTTTAAGCCAGGAATCCATTTTGTTTCCTACAATGTAAAAGGAACACATTATTAAATTATATATGTAAGTGCTTCGATATTATTAAAAATACTATATCTGGTGAAATCTTGTACATCAACTTCAAATTTAAATAGAATTCGTAGTCATAATACTAATTATTTCACCAGTTGATTATAAATAGTATTATTTAGGGCCGTTTACTCAATTCCTGGTTAATATATAATGGTTTGTCAAAAAAGTCTTGCGGTATTTTTGTTGAATCAATTCGTGTGGCACCCATATATCGAGCTGCTTAGTGACTCCAAGCTTCTTCAAATGGTTCAGCGATTTTATCGCAATTTTCGACGACAGGCTTTCCGGAGCGTGGCGCATCTTCGACCACCTCTACACAAGAACGAAAACGTTGAAACCATCGTTGTGCGGTGGAAATGGAAACTGTATCGGGTCCACGGGGGGGGGGGGGGGGAAAAAAAAAAAAAAAAAAATTTAGTTGAAGTTGGCAATACTGAATTTTTAAACTTCGACTGAAATGCAGTTGGATTGAAAACCGCAATAGGGGCATTCATCTTTTAGGTTGGCAATACCAATCAAACTTCTTCTGAAAATAGTTGAAAATCGTAATATCAAAAAATAGTTGGGTTGATCTGAACTTGAATTGCTCTATCTTCAATTTTACCGAGTGGAGTTGAAACTCGAAATAGGGGTATAAAATGGCCCCGTCTATTGCATATATTGCACCTAACGGAGAGACCGCGTTGGATTTAATACCAGCAACTATACTACTAAGAGTTACTCCAGTAATGACAAAACCTAAATCTTACCGATTCAAACAGGGTTATCGGCGAAATAACAGTCCTTTGCCGGACAAAATTCGGACAATTCCCATACCGTAGAACCGGCTGTCGTGGAACTTGCGTCCGAAATGTATGTTTTAAGATTAACTAGACTACCAAAAATCATTATATTTGATATATGTAGAGAAAATTCCCCATGGATAGGGAAATACATAACCATATCTTATCCATTTGTTGTTATTTTCCTTTTCCCCTCTTTTCTCATACTATTTAGTATACTTTTATTGGAAATTAAAATATTTGTTTACATATACGTACATACTATTTATACTAAACTATAATACTAATAATAAATAAAAAATGATTTTTTTAAAAGTTTTGCAACGGTTTCGTTAGTACGTATTGTATTATTCAATTTTGAAATAGAAGGCGTGTTTGAACACAGGGCACAATGCACTAAAAAAATTATGTCAGATAAATTATGCTGCGAATTTACTGCCATATTATATCCTTCTCTTTCAATATTTTCAAAAAATAGCATGAAAAATTCTATCAAGCTAGTGCCGAAAACCTCATTTCTGAGGCACGATTTTAAAAAAGTGTTCCCCTTTAATGAACTTGAAGCTGTTACATACATCGATTTTATAAAAGATGAACTTATATTTCCTTTGGCAATTTTTGTGCAAATTTTATATTCTAAAATCTTATATTTGCTAATATGTAGGTTATTTGTATCTTCCAAAAAAATATGTCCAATTAGAGAAAAATCACAATGAGATAACATCCTATTTACCGAAATATCAATATTTTTGGGTGGCAACTGGAAGATTCTTTGAACTATTAAATGCATTTTGTACTTCGAATTATCATTTCTTACATTTTTTGATGACCCCATAGAATTATTATAAATCGAGTTAACATCAGTTAGCAAATGCTTTAATAAATTTTCCACCGTAAAAATATATTTATAGCCATCAGGAGTTGCTAAAATATTAGCAGCTGATTGTAAAGTTACCCCTACTTCACTGATTCTTTTACAATGATCTTTTAAAAATAGCCTGTGGTGCGCATATTTATCCATTAAATCCTTAGTTAGTTCTTCTCCCATCATTTCGAATATGATATCAACGAACACAGCACTCATAAGGATTGTTTCAATATGTTTATATGTCATTGTGCCACAAAACTCGGTATCCAACCAGCTGAGCAATTTGAAGCAAATGGTTGATAAATCTTGATTGTCTGATAATATGGTTTGTTTAAGCCAGGAATCCATTTTGTTTCCTACAATGTAAAAGGAACACATTATTAAATTATATATGTAAGTGCTTCGATATTATTAAAAATACTATATCTGGTGAAATCTTGTACATCAACTTCAAATTTAAATACAATTCGTAGTCATAATACTAATTATTTCACCAGTTGATTATAAATAGTATTATTTAGGGCCGTTTACTCAATTCCTGGTTAATATATAATGGTTTGTCAAAAAAGTCTTGCGGTATTTTTATTGAATCAATTCGTGTGGCACCCATATATCGAGCTGCTTAGTGACTCCAAGCTTCTTCAAATGGTTCAGCGATTTTATCGCAATTTTCGACGACAGGCTTTCCGGAGCGTGGCGCATCTTCGACCACCTCTACACAAGAACGAAAACGTTGAAACCATCGTTGTGCGGTGGAAATGGAAACTGTATCGGGTCCACGAACTGCACAATTTTTTTTGGCGGCATGAAATGCATTTTTGCCTTTATCGTAGTAGTACTGTTAAATATGCCGTATTTTCTCTTTATTTTGCTCCATGTTTGCGACGCTATATCTCACGAACGACTTAAAAGAAACGACAATCAATCAAACACGTGTTAGCGCGTGAAATGAGCTTTCCAAAAAGGTATGGCATGACCCGATGCGACGAATAAAACTTGAACTACGCGCTTTCAGCGCCAACTAGCGAAAATACCGCAAGACTTTATTGACAACCTAATATTATTAATAACCGCCGGTAGCTTTACTGCCGTCCAACCCAGTTTCATAGGCGAGGAGACGACGAGGCAAGGCGAAGAGACTTCAACTCTGAGTTCTTCCGTATATGATTGCAAATATGCATAATGAATAGAAATTAATAAAACCATTTTTAACCATGTTGCCATTTTGTAGATAAAGCTTTGGTTAAGCGCTAACCAGACCGAGAAAACGCCCGTTACAATAATGTACATAACATCTTAAATAAACGGTTATGTGAAAAATAATATGGACATCCTACAGTTAATTAAGGGAATTTGTTAGGAATTTGAAACTAAGCTTTTATTTTAACAGGAAAACATAAGGTCACTTCTTATATTCCTTAAAAAGTACAATATTAACTAATTTTTATTCATTCGTATCAATATTATTTTCTAATTAGATTAATATTTTTAGCCTATTTTTTGTTCAAAACTGATCGAACCACTTGGGCATAGAATCAACTAGTTTTTGGTACAACAAACCGGAATTGCGATCCATGAAGTATAAATAACTTTCATTAGCTAGTAGGATTTGCAGGCCACTCCTTACATTGATATTGTTGGTCCTAAACCATTCTTTTGTACACTTAGCCGAGCGTTTGGGGTCATTACCTTGCTGAAACTACAGTACGTTGAAGATAAAAACCACTAAGGTTTGTGTTTTAGCAATGCAAAGATCGTACATTCTTGATGTATTACAAACTTAATCGGTTGCCTCCATAGTGCCCTACATCCTATGAATCGGCACCAGACCAATACCAAAACCATAATGTTTACGCCCGCATGTTGAACGTTTTTATTTGTGTATTTATAGTTGTAGACTGCGCTTTTCGGTTTATACTCGAACATAGTTAAATTACTTTTATTTTATTTCGTCAGATCAGAAAATCACATATTCATTAACAAACTTTAACCCCTTCGTTACACAATCTCGTTTGGCCACATAAGCTCTTTTCTTCGGCTACGGGTGTTAAAAGTTTGGGTTGTGAGCATTTTGCGGATAGGTGATCGCTCAACTGCCACATTCAAATTACATTTCATTTGTTTTAACTTTTTCTGAACACAAGGAATTATATTTGCTTTGACAGACATATTTTGGGCTTTATGTCACATATTTCAATCTGGGAAAACCTTTTTGTTCAATAATTTGGGAGCTCGCACAAAATTTGCTACTCCTCTGTAAGAATGTCCCTAATTGACTTAATTTTTAAAATGCGCTATAGTTTTGTTAACGCAGTGCGTACCATTCGCTATATATGTATATTTCGTCTTGATTAGTAATAATAACTTGAAAGTATTATTCTTACATTATCTCTGAAAATAAACACGTTTTATCAAAAACATTGTCGTTATATTTTTAAAACAACAAGTGTCCTTATTCCATCGCACAACCGACTTTGGTGTGAAAAATAATGTTTACTTTTTTGCGGTAAGAGAGTGCAAAGGTGTTAGTTTCTTAATAGGAACGAATGACATAATAAAATTACTTTCAGAGTGGCAACAACTTGTCAAAAAGCAAAAGATATATATGTTTGGTCTAAGTCGGATCATTCTAACAAATTCTCTTTACTATACCTAACGAAAATTGATAATCCTTTATTTTATTGCACGTGTACAATACCATGCATTTAAACCTAAATTTTTACTTGTAGGCCCTCACTGATGATATCGAAAGAATATTAGAAAACTGTGATAAAAGTGAAGATGAGTTTTTCGATGATAATGGTGAGGCAAATTTTGAATTTTAATATAAATCGACGCGAACATAACCAGAAAGAAGTAAGCCCATGAGAACTTTATTTTAAAGAATTTAATATTTTAAGAGACGCAACAAACTGATTTTAAAAGGCAGCGAACAGCTACCGCCAAATCAGTTTCCTTCGAAAGATGCTAATCTGTTGAAGAACAATTATGTTCTACTAAATGAAACAATATCTTCCAATAAAGCCACTGTTTAAACGGGGGCAAGAAAAAAATCTGTGTTGGTTTGAATGTACATACATATATGAATTTAATTAAAAACGGGTAACTTTAATATTTTACATTTAACCATTAGATATGTATGTACATACGAGGTATGACAATTAAGTAATGAGACTGATCCCATAAAAACCGTATATTTGAAAATTATTCTACAACTTTGCCATCCCCTTTAAAATAGTCCCCTTGGGCAGCCATACAGCGATTCCAGCGCGTTTTCCATGCTTCGTAACATTTCTGGAATGCTTCGACTGGGATGTCCGCGGGTACCCTCGTCACGGCCGCCTGGACGTCTGTAATCGGCTTAGAATGGGTTGCTTTGACCACCGATTTTGTTTTAGGAAACAAAAAAAAGTCCCCGGGTTGTCATATTGGGCGAATAAGGCGGCTGTTGCAACACGGCGATCCCTTTAGAGGCCCAATACTGGGCCACGCTGAGGGCAGTGTGGCACGTTGTCGTGATGAAGGATCCAGTTACGAGCGATGTCTGGGCGCACCCTGTTGACTCGTTTTCGCAATCTTTCGAGTACTTGGCAATAGCAGACTTGATTCACAGTTTTCCTCGGTGGAACGAATTCTTTGTGGACGATTCCACGGCTATCAAAAAAGGCAATAATCATGTTTTCACCTTCGACTTGCTCATGCGAGCTTTTTTCGGGCGGGCGGCGCGCGAAGACGACCATTGTGTCATCGAAACACCTGGGCACTAAGAGCAAGCTGTTTCGCCCAATCTGGCGCAAAATTTTATCGCGAAGCGTTGCTCTTGATTTCGTTTTTCCATTTTCGTGACGAGCACGAGCTATGTATGTAAGAAAATGTAAATGCACTCGCTACGTGCGAACGTGCGATTCAAATTCCATGCCGAGGAGACGAGATGAGAAAAAAGATGTGCAAGAGCTCGGTCAAATCAAATGCAGAACGCAGCGCGCAGGATTTATCTGATCGAAGTCCTGTTGTCCATCCTCCTTGTTTAGTGGGTTGGGGTACAGGTATGGTGTTTCCTTAGGGTGCGCCAGTTTTTCCCGGGTAGAGTAGGGGGAGGCTTAACTCATTTAAACAGCCACATAAATGAGGATTTAAACTGAATCCCTTGGCTGATATATCTGGATATAATTACAACTTCAAAATATATACTGGCCTAGAAAAAAACACCCCCAATAGACTTCCTGAAGAAGTTGATTTGAAATCAAGTACCAACATAGTTATAAGATTACTAATATGTATCTCTTACCTCTGCCAAATACCAAGTTTTATTTTTCAGATAAATACTACACATCTTTGTCACTGGAATTTACTCACTTGTAACAGTTCGTTGGAGCCGAAATCCTAATTTAAAGCTTCCGGACTATCTTATCTTATGTTTATCTGTAGTTTCCTGGAGATAATAAAGTTGTTAACTGGATTTCAAGATACTGTGGCACAAATCCACAACAAGCAGTTTGATAAGAAAGTGGGACGGAAAATAACGGTAGCGTGCCCAAACGCTGTAGCAGAGTATAACAAATTCATGAGGCGTGTTGATTTGCTAGATGCCTTTATAGATCGATACAAAGTCAAAAACCGCTCTATGAAGTGGTACATGCGTCTTTTTCAACATTTGGTTGACACGGTTGTCGCAAATACATGGCTATTATATAAACGAGTGGAAGCAAAAAGAGAAAATACAGTCACAGACAGTTTGGAAGATTTTCGCCTGAAAGTAGATAAAATACTCTGCAAAAAGGGGAAAGCTGCAACACCACGTGGAAGTCCTTCAAAATTAGAAAAAAAAGCACCAGAGAAATGGCTCCATCTCTGAAAAGGAAGTACAGTCGGACCATATGGACCACTGGCCAATATGGAGGACAATCGAGTCAAAGTACAAAAGGTCCGAATAAAATTACTCAATCCATATTTAAGAAATAGATTCGTAAAAAAAGTTTTGTTTTTACCTTGATACCCTAATTCTTCCCTCGTTGCAACATGTTGAGAGAGAATAAAGATAATTTTGCAAAGAATTAATAATGATTTAACCAATTATATTGTGACGAACATGTACAAAGGTCAGAGCAAAACAGAAATTAAGATTATTTTAACATACGAAAATGCAAAATCATTCCGACTATTTACAAACTTAGAAGCTAGTCTTTCAAGTATAATAGGAGGAAAATAAGTTATTCATACACCACCTATACAACTAATTTCATATTCAAGGAATCATTGAGCACTGGTAAATATTAAATTTTTCGCAATAAAAAATTAAAACACAAAGACTTAAAAGATATAAAAAAATGTGCCGAGCCACAAAATATTAGGGGTATAGGATGGTAGTACAGATGAATTAATAACAGTAGTAGTATACATATAACAGATTACATAATTCCTTCAGCACATTACATTGCTGCTTATACAACATGATAAAATCATGTCTGCTCACAAGAAATGCTAACACGTGCTATTTACAAACAAAGAGGAACAACAAACACATAGTAAACAGTTAAGCTCGAGAACGCCTACAAACATCGAAGGAAAATAAGATAAACTACAAAAAACTAAATACATCTAAAAACCCCGAGGAATATTTGGCAAAGTATCGAATTCGGATTTAAAATGGACATGGAATGATGTAGGAGTTTCTAGATGAAGTATATTCGTATAGTTATACAGCTAAGATAAACTTATAGTTTTAAGATTAAGATAGAAATTTACTATGCTTATTTGAAATTTACACTACATATTTCTCAAAACAACAAAAATTAATGAATAGCTATAAAAAACCGTAAAATTTGGCTGCACTGAATTTTTAAAGGTTGGCCTTTGGTACTACCCTTTTTCCATTGCTATATATGTTTATATAGTAAGTATATGCATTTACTATAACCTTAGGACTATCATCATAGGACGTCAGCGATGATAATCATGTGTTTGGTCACCATAACCAGCTAATGTTAATGAATAAAGAAGACTCAAATGTTAATGAGTACCCGAGCTGTGTAAAATTTTGACGACTTATAAATATGAATACTGATATGCATTTAGGAATAAACGAATTTAAAGGAACCGTTACATACACAACAAGCATGTTATCTATATAAATAATCTATATAAATAAAGATGAATTGTTGTTCGTTAGTCTGATTAAAACTCGAGAACGGCTGGGCCGATTGAGCTGATTTTGGTTTCACCCGTAGTTCAGGGTAGGCCTAAAAGGCGAGAAATAATCGAATAATTGCCGGGAAAACTCTAAAAGCAGCCCTTTTCTATTTCCCAGACAAAAGTGACGTGATGTCACATCACATGGCATGATATCACATCACATTGCATAAATACCCGTCATATACAGGGTGGCGCAAAAGTAATTCTACTACAGAACGTGCTATAAATTTTGCAATTGACCTCTAATATCAGTTCTGTTTGGACAATTGTGTAGTAAACACATGCGAAATACACGTAAATAAACAATGGTACGCTACACTGTTTCAGAACGCGGGTTATTGGTTACTATTTATTTGACCAATAATCGGTCGGTGACTTTGGAACAACGTGAGTTTAGTCGCAGATTTCCTGGCAGTCCGTCGCCTACTGGTGAAACACTGCGACGTTGAGCCGTTCATATTGCTGCTGTTGCCGAGGATGTCATGGAAGCGCAGTCGACATCGACCAGACGACGTGTCATACAAATAGGTATCAGTCGACTGTGTTTACACCGAATTTTGGTACAAGATTTGAAGATTTTTCCGTACAAAGTCCAGACGGTGCATCAGCTGTTAGCTGCTGACCGCCAATCGAGTCCAACATACGCTCAAGCCATCTTTAATCACCACCAAGAAGAAGATGATTTTTCATCAAAAATAATTATGAGTGATGAGGCCCATTTCCATCGTAGCGGATACATTAATAGGCAAAATTTAAGCTTCTGGGGTACTGAAAATCCGCGTGTAACCCACGAAGAGTGTTTTAAAATGAAAAGAAAATTTAATTTATATTGTGTTAAAAATCATTTATTTGCGATTTATCCACATTTTTTTTCAATGTAGCGTAGTTTGTTTCGGTGTGTAAATGTACAGAGACGATGGTTTTTCAACTTGAGAACGCACCACTTATAGCTGGCCGTGTGAAAAACATCTAAACACCATCATTGTGTCCTGTTAATTGTCATTTCAAGTGCAATTTTCCCTGGAAACTGAATAGGTTTGAACTGAAATGGCAAATCGTTGGAACTCAAATGAATTCGTAGAATCAAGCGGTCTGCCCCTTGTATTCGATAGCTGCGTTACAATCAATCGGGTTCCATTACACAGTTTCGGCGTGGATAACATGATAATGGCAGATCCAACTTTGAGACGCAAATGATGCGGCGGCATACCAAGCCTCCCCAAAGAAGTAAGAAATTTTACTGGATAATTAACGGCTTCGTATTCATTGTCAAGACGATGATTTTATATGAGCGCAAAGCTTTTGGAATTCTACATGAAATCTTCCAGTTTAAATCATTAGCATCGGTATTTTTGGCCGCTAAAATTGAAAAAAGGCACGTGGAATTGGTATAAACGCCTGGAAGTATCAGTCGAAATTTTCCTATTTCCAATTCTTATCGAAAATTATTTAAAGTGTTCTCGGCAATGTCATTTTTATTCGTATCCCATAATTGACGCCAATTTGAAGGCTGATGTGTCGAAATGATCATGGCGATCGTCCATCTTTTGATTCCATTGATTATCATGTTCCAGCAATTGTAACTGATGGCATGCTTCTCAAAAAGTTGTAAAAACCATTCACAATACGCAATGACTCAATTAAAATTGAACCGCGTACATTTATCAATAGCAATCGAAGGTAGGAGCAATCGGCGTTTTTCGGGTGGATTGTCTAAATCCGTCCTAAGGCATTAGTTGAAAACACACCTGGATGTCAATATACTGGTTGGCCTTGCTTTCTGCGTAGCTATTTCTTCGACGATGCATTCCATGTATAATATCACGTAATTTCCGAATAGAGCAATATTCTCGCAAATGGATCACTGACGAAAGTTGAGAAAAAACTATCAATGTTAATTTTGTTGCTGGCGGTGTTTCCACTGGCTGTAAAGTATTCTAAGGCTTAAAATACGCTCTTTGGCCATTCTCCAAATGAACTGCGAGATGCAGAACAGTCGGAAAACGTTCATGAATCGCAAAGGTAAATACATCATAAAATGCTTCACGCATCGACTTATTTGCTAGTTGTTGATCTCATCTCGTTCACGGCCATAGCGGTTATTGGCCGCTACGTCTTTTGGTGACGTACTTGCAAACTTACTTGATCGATTTTGCAAACTGTAATACTTAACATTGATATGAGCTTTGAATGTGAATTAGACAATAATGGCGAATATGGTACAATCCATGTGTTGTCAACTTCGTTATTCACAGCTCTTAATTGAATGCTAAATGTTTTGCCATTGTCGTCTGGTGAGCGAGACCGATACAATGGATATCTATCATTTCCACTTTGCGTTTCCGAAAGAAAAGCACGTGACTAGTGTTTCGTGCATTTATTGTCAGACATACACACCGAAATGCGATTGTTGTGGACATCACCATCATCCATAAACCAGATTGGTTTTCACCAGTTCGTATAATTCTGGATCTTTCTCTGGATCAGGAATTTCCGCAGAAATGATTTCATCAATTTGATCTGTTGTAACCACCATCCACCATTTCAAGAACATCTTTTTTGAACCTCAAAAGAATAAACCTTGCATCTAACAGCAACATACATATATACATACATATGCTGTTTCAAAATAAAGTCCAGCAAACATCATAGCTGTTGTTTAAAAAGTTGTGCTGAGTTGTGTGATTGATTACGATTCAATAATTCCGTAATCTATGGTCATTGTGCATTGCAAGTGAATGTAACAAATAAATCCGCCCTCCATAATTCCGCACGTACAGGTATATAATCGCATCCTGCGAGTACTCGTGCATGTGCTTTGGGCTGCCAATATTAGCGCGATCTGCTCGTGGCATCGGAACAAATTTCAATCTGTATTTGATCACTTTGCATGAAAGACACATAAAGCTTTCACTGAATAATTTTCAGCAATTTATCTTTTGAATAGCCGAAATAATGAAAACAATCGACGTAAATTGAACGATTCAAATAATTTACAAATATATTAATTAGAAAACAAAACAAAAAAATTCAAAAAAAGTGATAGAGGAAAGTCAATTTTTGGAAATTTACGCCCGTAAGTCCATTAAAAATGAACTTTTTCATATCATATAACGGTTTAGTCAGCTATAGCTCAACTTATTTTTATATACATATGGCGCAAAAATAACCTTCCGATGTTTTTTGGCTGTAATTTTTTTAAAGAATTAAAAACTTTGATTCTGCTTGTGGATTATTTTTATTTGGTCTTTTAAATTTTTTTACATCAAGTCGAGAATATGATATCATGTAAATAGCCGCCACCACAGTTGATTGTTATTTGAACAATTTTTATGGCATTTTCTATCACTTTGGCCAGAACTATCCGGCGATAGGTCGTCACATTCTTGACGTGGGTTACACGCGGATTTTCAGTACCCCAGAAGCGTAAATTTTGCCTATTAATGTATCCGCTACGATGGAAATGGACCTCATCACTCATAATTATTTTTGATGAAAAATCATCTTCTTCTTGGTGGTGATTGAAGATGGCTTGAGCGTATGTTGGACACGATTGGCGGTCAGCAGCTAACAGCTGATGCACCGTCTGGACTTTGTACGGAAAAATCTTCAAATCTTGTACCAAAATTCGGTGTAAACACAGTCGACTGGTACCCATTTGTATGACACGTCGTCTGGTCGATGTCGACTGCGCTTCCATGACATCCTCGGCAACAGCAGCAATATGAACGGCTCAACGTCGCAGTGTTTCACCAGTAGGCGACGGACTGCCAGGAAATCTGCTTCTAAACTCACGTTGTGCCAAAGTCACCGACCGATTATTGGTCAAATAAATAGTAACCAATAACCCGCGTTCTTTATTATTTTTTTTTATTTAGCATGTGTTTACTACACAATTGTCAAAACAGAACTAACATTAGAGGTCAATTGCAAAATTTATAGCACGTTCTGTAGTAGAATTACTTTTGCGCCACCCTGTATATGACGGGTATTTATGCAATGTGATGTGATATCATGCCATGTGATGTGTCATCACGTCGCTTTTGTCTGGAAAATAGAAAAGGGCTGCTTTTAGAGTTTTCCCGGCAATTATTCGATTATTTCTCCCCTTTTAGACCTACCCTGGGCTACGACAAACATTTTAAAACCAAAATTAGCTCAATCGGCCCAGCCGTTCTCGAGTTTTAATCAGACTAACGAACAACAATTCATTTTTATTTATATAGATTCGTAGTTATTAATTTGTTTATGGTATTATGTAATCGATTCAATACAACAATGATACTCAATGTGAAAAAAGTTCTTTTGAATTTTTTTATTTAGCCGAAATATTGCAAACTAAATTAAGATGAAAGAATTATATAAAAACAAGAAAAAACGTTAACTTCGGTTGCACCGAAGCTAAATACCCTTCACAGGTGCATTTCTGTTAGTAACTATGTGTCCAGTTTGTATAGAAGCTATATGCTATAGTAACTCGTTCTGAACAATTTCTTCGGAGATTACATTGTTGCCTTAGAAAATAATATATACCAAATTTCGTGAATATATCTTGTCAAATGTGAAAGTTTTCCATACAAGGACTTGATTCCGATCGTTCAGTTTGTATGGCAGCTATATGCTATAGTTAACCGATCTGAACAATTTCTTCGGATATTACATTGTTGCCTTAGAAAATAATATATACCAAATTTCGTGAATATATCTTGTCAAATGTGAAAGTTTTCCATACAAGAACTTGATTCCGATCGTTCAGTTTGTATGGCAGCTATATGCTATAATTAACCGATCTGAACAATTTCTTCGGAGATTACATTGTTGCCTTAGAAAATATTATATACCAAATTTCGTGAATATATCTTGTCAAATGTGAAAGTTTTCCATACAAGAACTGGATTCCGATCGTTCAGTTTGTATGGCAGCTATATGTTATAGTTAACCGATCTGAACAATTTCTTCGGAGATTACATTGTTGCCTTAGAAAATATTATATACCAAATTTCGTGAATATATCTTGTCAAATGTGAAAGTTTTCCATACAAGAACTGGATTCCGATCGTTCAGTTTGTATGGCAGCTATATGTTATAGTTAACCGATCTGAACAATTTTCTCGGATATTACATTTTTTCCCTAGAAAATAATCCATACCAAATTTGGTGATGATACATTGTCAAATGCGAAAGTTTTCCATATGAGAACTTGATTCCGATCGTTCAGTTTATATGGCAGCTATATGCTATAGTGGTCCGATATCGGCCGTTCCGACAAATGAGCAGCTTCTTGAAGAGAAAATGACGTTTGCAAAATTTCAAAAGGATATCTTAAAAACTGAGGGACTAGTTCGTATATATACAGACAGACGGACAGACGGACAGACAGACGGACATGGCTAAATCGACTCAGCTCAACATCCTGATCATTTATATATATACTTTATAGGGTCTCCGACGCTTCCTTCTGGGTGTTACAAACATCGTGACAAAGTTAATATACCCTGTTCAGGGTATAATAATATAGTCGCCATAGGAGCGTAGCACGTTGCCCAAAATTACCAATTAATAGCAAATCTTCAAATTAATGAATTTTTTCTAGTTTCGTTAATATTGTTATTAGAAGAAAATATATTTCTTTTCATTAAATTAATTTTATGAATATACTTAACAATTTTAATAACAAGACAAACATTGAGATGTCGTAATTGCCGTTACTCCAACTTACAGTAGAAACAATAAAAACCTTTTCGTGGCAGCTTTATGACGGATAAATAGCGGTCATCTGGGTTTATACTATTATAAGCAAAAAATAGTAAGACTTTGTTTATAACTTTTAAATTTTTAATTTATTCCTCAAAGTCTATGTCGTCCCTCTCAAATACACACTTGCGCCAAAATTTCGGTCTCGAAACAGTTGTTAAAGACAATTTCCTCAATGAGCGTAACGATTCACGTTCAATTTCTTAAATTTACCTCTTTTTAGAATAGCTATGCGGAAGCGACGAATAACACTTAAATAGTATTCCAATAACTAAACACGTCAGATACATTAAATTTTACCGCCGAGATGGTTTATGGGGCACCGCCCTCTTTTTGGGGAAATTAAATATCTCGGGACCTAACCGATCGATTTAATACGTGGCATTCTTTTCTGATTCCTACATGACAATGTGAAAATGGACGAAATCGGACTACAACCACGCCGCCTACTTCCCATATACCCCAATGTTAAATTAAATTCTAAATCATTTATAGTATTGCATTAATAATTCCTCTCAATGTGTGAGATATACAAATTAAACATAGTATACAATTGACAATATTATCTCTGGTATCAGAAATGAGTTGAATCGAGTCAATACTTTTCTAAGCCACATATACACAATATAAAAATATTTTGAACTTCCAGGTAAAATTATGCGATATGTAGTACTTGTATAATATAATATATCGGTCATTATTTGACTTATTTCAATGAAAATTACAGAGTGTGTATACATATATAGTATATCATAATATTATATATGCAATTGAGCGAAAACTTGACCTAGACCCTATATAACTATCACCAGGATTTTCTAACATGCGGCGGACTTTGCTCCATATGATTGGTGATTGCATGTAAGATACCTTAGTGAAACACAGAACAGTTTTTTAGTATGTGGCATTATAATAGTTAACAGATAAAATCGGTTCGATATTACCCCAACTCCCATATCCTACATACGTATAATGGTTTTTCCAACAAATCTTATGCCGAATTTGGCGGTCAGTGTATTAGTATTTTACATTTTAAGGTATTTCTCTAGTTTGATTCTTGCAAAATTATAAAATGTTCGGTTGACAAAATGTTTAATTAGTATGAATTTGTGTATGCATCATATCCATACAGACAAGCTCGCATACATATTGACGCCGAATTGTAGGGTGTTTTCGGTTAAGAAAACTGCGGCGTTTGTTTGATGCGATCAGTTCGAAAAAGTATCACTATAGTAGTTGCTCAAAACCGCGCAAATCTTGCAACATTGGAAAAGTAGTTGCACAAAAATACATATAATTTTAATATAAAATGCGTTCCAAAGTAAACAGTACTTAAAAAAACAACAAATGGTTTTTTCGGAAAAAATCAATTTATTTTATTCAAAATAGTTCAAAAGCATGACGATTTAGCTCCATGGCCGGTATGGCTGCCAGTATGCCGAGGCAAGCCTTTTGAATGGCCTCTACGTCTGTATAACGCTTTCCTTTCATGGGCAAATGCATTTTTCCGAAAAGGAAAAAGTCGCACGGTGCCATATCAGGGGGGCACCCCAACGGGGTGAATGGTTAAAATGTAATTTTTGGTCAAATAATCGACCTTTAAATGTTGGAGTCTGAACAATTTTTGGTCAATTTGTGCGGAACAAACCGTACACACACCTTTCGTAAGCCCAAATGTTCAGTCAAAATGCGATGAACTGATGTTATGGAGATGTTTAATTCCACTTCAATGAATTTCAAAGATGACTTTAGTTGATTTTTGATGAATTCACGCACAGTTTCGATGGAATTTCCGGTGATCACGGATTTTGGCCCATATGTTGATCGATCGTCATTTATGTCCTCACGACCACTTTGAAAACGTTGAAACCACTCGTGCACTCTGCCACGAGATAGACAATCATCGCCATAAACTTATTCCATCAATTGAAGCGTTTCAGTAAATTTTTTCCCAATTTTAAAACAAAATTTAATGTTCGCTCTTTGTTCGAAGCTCATTTTCGCACCGATAACACAAACATACTGACACTTAAAACGCAATAACTTCACTTCCAATCGAAGAAACGTCATGAAATTCTCACTGGACAATCGCCAAGGATAGCAGATTCTAGACATATAGATGATGCCTCCAGGGGGCGCTAGATTCAGGAAGTCCCTTATACTTTGGAATGGACCTTGTATTATTGTTTTATAAATTTGTGGATTTGTTTTTAATTTTATGGAATACAGAAGGAATTAATTACGTTAAATTTTGGAATAATCTGTTTGACATTAAAGCTGTTCGCAATTAATACATATTTTTTACACGATTCACTCTAATTTGATTTTTTTTCTCGATCAACTTTGCTAAGTTCTGCATTTCCGAAAAAGTTCATGCCCATCGTCGCATAATTGACGAAATTAGTTTGAATCGGCATTCTTGCGACAATGTCGGGCAATCCTGGCGAGAGAGTTATCGTTTCTTCTGGGGTGCGTTTTGGTCGCCGATGCCGCCCGCTAGATAAGCGCTCTGCTTGTATGATTACCTTGTAACTATAATCGGACATATTCTTTAAGGCGGACTTAAATTCATGGACCAAGATGTTATTTCAGGACCAGATGAATTTTAATTAACTCTAACCCGCTCCATGCCTTGAATGATTTGATACCGTCTGTCAGTCTCCGTGTCGTCGTCTCCCATAAAATACACATGTGGCTGTTCATTTAATGGTGACAACAGTGATTTTATTTTGTGCCGTACTTGTCTCTGCACTGTGATCATAGGGGAAAATCCAGGCATAGTGAGAATTTTGTCCGCCCCGAATGATGTCATGTGAAATTATTCTTTGTATTGTTTTACACGGTCAAGGAACTGTAGAGATTCATCAGTTTCACCTGTAAATTATGTTGTTAAGGGTTCCACAGGTTCTTCTAAAATAAGAATGGCTACTTTGCCCTTAAAGCAACACATTCCCGCTCTTTTCTCATTCAATTTTAACGCCTAATGTCGCGTCATATTCAAAACCACATTTTTCAATTACCCCCAAAAAATGTCTTGTAACTTTTGCCTAGTCTTTCAAAAGTACTCTGATTAGCCATTATCTGGGCTTCTTTCGGCGTCAAAAAATTGCTTCATCAGGACCAAGGCGTTTTTTAACTCTCCGAAAATTGTATTGCTGGAGTGGCCGGCCTAAAGTTCAGATTTCAATCCGGTTGAGGATCTGTGTGGAATTTTTTTCAGCGAAATATATACATATTTTAAGCAATATGACATCTTTAAGCAACAAAACTCATATGTGCTGAAAACACGGATAGAGTCAATGCGTCACCGTGTCCAATTGGTGAAAATACATAAGGGTATCACAATACCTTATTAAAAAATTCAATTCTAATTGTTTTTTAAATAAAACAATATATAATAATATAATAACAAATATGTATTAAAAATTTTTTTGCACATACAAAAATATATATAAAAATATAAAAAAATATATAATAATATAATAACAAATATGTATTTAAAATTTTTTTGCACATAGAAAAATTTTGTTTAAGAAAAAAAATTATTATTTATTTTGGTATGTTCCTACAAACTAATAACAAAGTACATTAAACAACAATTCGTCTTCTTTACTGGCGTAGACTCCGCCTACGGGATTATAGCCGTTAGCGTTTCTTCTTTTCGCTACGTGACGCCAATTGGATATTCTAAGCGAAGCCAGGTCCTTCTCCAACTCGTCCTTCCAATTGAGTGGAGGTCTTCCTCTTCCTCTGCTTCCCTCGGCGGGTATTGCGCCGAATACTTTCAGAGCTGGAGTGTTTTCGTCCATTCGAACAGCATGGCCTAGCCAGCGTAGCCGCTGGCTTTTAATTAGCTGGACTATGTCAATGTCGTCGTATATCTCATACAGCTCATCGTTTTATCCAAAGCGGTACTCACCGTAGCCAACGCGATTTAAGGAACGTATTCTTTATAATAGTCACAAACATCAAAACCATATTTTGTATCAGTAAACAGAATGCATCAAAACAACCTTGAGTTGGAACAATTGAAATGCACTACAACAAACGATTCTAAACAACCAAGTATCAAAACAACGTTGAGTTTGAATAACACATCAACCTTATCTTAAAACAAAGTAATTGTATTTAAGCAAACAATATATATGTAAAAAAAACCTAAACAAATAATATTATCTGCATCTAAACCATCTGGCAACCCGTTTGTTATGAAGTGGACAAAAATAATTGAACAAAAGTGAAATATTGAATAAAATTAATAAAAATTGCTCTTTAGTAGTAATTATTGTTTAGTGCAGTGCTCATCAAAATAAACCCAAATTTCTTCTGTATCGTATGACTCAAAAATGCCTCCTAAAAAAGTCGTTCAGTCGCAGCTTACTTGTGCCGTTTGTAATATGGCCGCTAATTCACCAAGTGTCATGTGCACAAATTGCCGTACATGGACTCATTCCAAATGTGCGAAACTTAATAGAGCGGAATTCAACGAGCTAGCAAATAAAATAAAACATCAAGGTTGTCAATGGAAATGTGAAACATGCCGTTTGAAGGTTAGTATCGTCACTTAGGATGATCTTGACTCTGAAAGTGATGACGATGGTAACATCACCACGCTTAAACATAAACGTCTGCTTGATGACCAGTATTCAAAGCTCACAACATCTTTTGAGAGTAAATTCAACAGTTTCAAGACAGCCATCGAAAAGAATGTTAATGACATCAGAAGGGAGGTCACAAGTCGAACGTCGTTATGTTGAATGTTCAAGAGTCAAGGAGAGCAGATGGCAAAGACCGTCTTGATGATGACAGAGCTACCGTCCAGTCCATTTTGCCAATCGATTTGCCTGTCAGTTTGGATAAATTGAAGCTCCGACGACTGGGTCGCCCAATTGTTGGCCTTAACCGCCCGCTCCTAGTTGAAACAACTTCCCCATCTGTCGCTTGTGCTATATTAAAGTCTAAACCACCGGAACCTGTTGACGGATCATTCAAAGTCATATTTAAATCAGATCTCACTCCCGCTCAGTTGACGCACCTCAAGAACCTTCGCACACAGCTGGATTCTCTGGTGAAAAATGGCGATTCCTCTAAGACAATAAAATACCTTAATGGCGTCCCGAAATTGGTCAATAAGAATTTTCACACGTTCAACGATAAGCGAAAATCAAACAACATTGCAAATCCACTATCAGAATGTGAGGGGACTAAGTTCCAAGCTCGGCAGTTTTCTCACAGCAGCAGCGCTTAGCAAGTATTGATGCCTTCTGCATCACTGAGTCATGGCTTCACCCAGCTATCCATGATGGGGAAGTTATAGATGACTCATTCAATATTTACAGGGAGGATAGAAACAATATCACAAGTGATAGTGAACGAGGTGGGGGTGTTTTCATCGCAATAAAGAAGTTTGTGCACGCTGAATGTATTCGTCATTGATGATAGTATCGAACACATCTACGTAAAAATCAAGTGCAATAGATCAGATATCATTATTGGATGTGTCTACATTCCTCCGAGAGCATCACTAGTCGCTTACCAAAAACTATAGTACCTGAAAGTAAAGCACAAAGATACGAACTTCATCACGGGGGATTTCAACCTTCCAAGTAGCTCGCCTCATATAGACTGTGAAAATTTACTCTATGAAGGCTTCTCTCTGCTTAGAATGCCACCAATTTAATAACATTCAAGCCGATAGTCATAATTTACTTGATCTGTGTTTCAATAATCAGCATATACGAGGTGTGTTCAAAAAGTATCGCGAATTTTGTGTTTTTTCAAAAATTATTTATTTAGTCATGAATATCTATTTTGTCCCCTTCAAAGTAATCCCCGTGAGATATTATACGCTTGTGCCAACGGTTTTTCCAATCTTCGAAGCACTTCAAAAAATCATTTTTTTTATCTTCTTCAGCTCCTCCTTCGATACCGTCTTTATCTCGTCAAGAGAAGCGTAACGTCATCCTTTCATGGGCCTCTTCCGTTTAGGGAACAAGAAAAAGTCACAGGGGGCCAGATCTGGGGAATACGGTGGCTGCGGCATCATTAGTGTGTTGTTTTTGGCCAAAAAGTCGCGCACAAGACACGATGTGTGTGAGCAGGGGCGTTATCGTGGTGCAAAGCGCATAACTTGCAGGTAATATTCCTTATTGACCGTTCTTCCCTGTGGCAAGAACTCATGATGCACCACGCCCCTGCAATCGAAGAAAACTGTCAGTTACGATTCGCGATACTTTTTGAACACACCTCGTACATGCTGATCACACGCTGGCAATTACCACAATGGATCGATACCGTCCTTTTGGTACTGTCGAAAGCAGATTTGAAATCGACGAAGAGGTGGTGTGGGTCGATTCTTCTTTTCACGGATCTTTTCCAAGATTGTTCGCATGGGGAATATCTGGTCGGTTGTTGATTTGCTAGGTCTAAAGCCACACTGATTAGTGCAACCAGTTTGTTGACAGTTGGCTTTAATCTTTTACACAATACGTTCGATAGAACCTTATGCGGATATTGAGGAGGCATATCCCACGATAGTTGGCGCAGATTATGGGGTCTCCCTTTTAGTGTATAGGGCGGAACACACTTAAATTCCAATCGTTGGTCATGCTTTCGTCCGACTATATTTTACAAAGAAGCTGATGCATGCTACTTATCAGTTTTTTGTCGCCGTGTTTGAATAGCTCGGCCGGCAATTCATCGGCCCCTACCGCTTCGTTGTTTTTCAAACGGGTACTTGCTATTCGAACTTCTTCATGGTCGGGCAATGGAACGTCTCCTCCATTGTCATGGATTGTGGATTCGAGTTCGCCTTATCCTAGCGAAGAGTTCTCTCCATAATTTTAGTATCGTCTGGGCATCGGTTACTCGGGTGTTCTACAGGAGTATGCTTCGTTCTTGAAACCTTCTGTTAGTCGGCGTATTTTTCGAGTATTACCCCTGTCGGCCAGCTTATCAAGTTGTTCATACTCCGCACTTCGGCCTCTCCGTTTTTGTCTGCAAATGCGTCTCGCTTCCCTCTTCAGCTCTCGGTGCCTATCCTATCACGCACGTGTTGTGGTCGATCGTAACATTGCGAGGTAGGCAGTCTGTTTTCTCTCCTCTGCGACATGGCATTCCTCGTCGTACCATCTGTTTTTTTACACTTTCCAAAATCCAATGCTTTCGGTTGCAGCTTTACGTAAGGAGTTTGAAATGCCGTCCCACAGCTCCCTTAAACCGAGTTGTTGACGAGTGCTTTCAGAGAGCAGGAGTGCAAGTCGAGTAGAAAATCGTTCGGTTATCTGTTGTGATTGCAGCTTCTTGACGTCGAACCTTCTTTGTGTTTGTTGGCGTGCGTGTTTTGCTGCACAGAGGCTGGTGCGAATCTTGGCTGCAACAAGATAGTGGTCCGAGTTGATGATGGGACCTCATACCGCACGCACATCTGAAACAATGGAGACGTGTCTTCCGTCTATCACAACATGATCAATCTGGTTGGTGGTTTTTCGATCTGGAGACAGCCACGTGGCAACGGATGTTCTTAGGCTACCCAGAGGACACTTGGTCAAAGAATTGGGCTGCTTGGCCAGAGAACTTTCTTCACTTGCGTGAACTTCTACATATGAATCCATCCTCCAACCCTATTGCTGGAGGAAATAATGCGAGCTGCAGAGCTAAATGGGGAAGATACATGAGAGTGTACTGCTGGTGTACGCCAATGACATTGATGTCGTTGACCTCAACAAAGGCGCCGCTAGTTCTGCTTTCTTCGAACTGGATAATAGTGTATGGGTATGATTGTGAACGAGGACAAGATGAAATTTCTCCTGTCATCGCATTCGCGACTTGGCTCGCATGTCACTAATGACTTTGAAAGTCTTCTCTCGATGAACAAAGACAAAACTTTGTAAGTCCCTTATTATCCCCGCCCTGCTAATTGTGACACGAACTATGCCATCATTCGATGAGTCGGCCTTAGGAGAGTTCGAGACAAGGATTTTGCGGAAGGTTTATGGGCCTTTGCGCATGGAAAACGGCGTAAACCACAGTCGATGGAAGAAACTGCGGCTGCGTTGGCTAGGTCATGTTGTCCAAGTGGAAGAGCACACTAGCTATGAAGGTTTTCAAACCTGTATCTGCCGGTGAAGGCAGAAGAAGAGGAACACTTCCACTACATTGGAGAGACAAGATTGAGAAGGACCTGACTGCACTTGGTTGATTCTCTCGTGCCCGGAGTTTTCGAAAAAGGCCACATTTTCCAAAAAATTAAGTGCTTAATCAGGTGATTAGTTCCAACATTTTCTAAGAAATTTAGGGAATAATTAATAATTATGTATTTAAAAGTTGTGGTTGAATAACTTGCTAATAATACTAACCACTTTCGCGCTTAAATAAAGATGCTCACAAGTTTTAAATGTATAATCATTTTAATTTATTGTTTACTTAAGATCTATGTATGTATACAAAATATAAAGTTATATTCGAAAACCGAATGTATGAAGCGAGTGGAAATGATGTGCAAACCGGACCGCTGAGCGATGATATAAGATATAAATAAGGCGCGTAGAATCGAATATCTTGTTGGATGTTGATGAGCGCAGTGTCTGTTCGAGTGTTAACATACGAATTGTTGTAGCGAATCGGACCGGGTGATGACGACGGGACGCAGTGTGTCAGCGAATGTGTGTATGGCGAATGTAGACTCCTCTCCTATTGTCTATCCTTTTTGTTTAGTGGGTCAGAGCACAGGTGTGGTGAGTTGCGTTGAAGTGTCATCAGCTGTTATGAATTGCGCTGTTGCATTAGGATGCGCCATTTTTTCCGTGTAGAGGGGCTGGATGCTTAATACTATGTTGGGACCGACATTGAAAACATTTTGAAAACACAATTGTATGTTGTGGATCGATGAGTTTTCACTGACAACTATCAATACGGGGATTCTCTCGCTCTTTCAAGATGACACAAAATGCAAAAATTCTATACCGAAATATGCAAGGCCAAGAGAGCACCCATTGCGGATCTAATAATATATCAAAGGCACGAAAATATACATGGGTTTTGGTCTGATATATTTTACAGCCATTGCAAATAACTTTTTGCGTGTGTTTGTTATGCCGTTGCACCAAGAAGAAAATTCTGCAATTGGTGCACCGTGCAAGGGTTTTGCAAGAACAAGAGAATCCCCTTAACAGTGAGCAGCTGTATTTGTATATGGAATGTAAGCAAATATCAAGTGACAATTTAGGGCCGGCAAAATATATCTTCCAAAAAAATTGATTAAACTAGAGCAGGCACCGATTATAATGAGTGGAATGTAAGTTTTCAAGTAGTTTTCAGCGAAAACTGTGTTTTCGTTTGACAGATTTTACATGGTCGAAAACACAAGTTTTCGTGCGAAAACCAGTTTTTCCCACGAAAACATGTTCTCGTTGTCGGTCCGAACATAGTGTAACTCATTTAAACAGTGGTTATGGTAATTAATGTTTTACTTGTCGTTTAGAAAACTGTGGTTGAAATGTATGCGCGTCAATCGGGAAAATACACCTATCGCTGTTACTTTGACATTTCCATTTTGAGAATTTACGACTTTGTATGAAGTTTTTCTTGTCCCAAAAATGTGCTCAGTTCTTCCAGAAGGAAAGTAAAAGCTGTTCTTTAATGAAGTATCGGTTCTGTTAAAATATTGCAGTCGTTCCTTCTAAATATGGTTGTTTACTAATAAATTAAAATGTATGTTGAAAAATCGTGTAAAGGCAATCAATAAATCGATCGCAATTATCCTGATAAAAGCGAAATTTATCTTCTGCTCCCGGCTCTTTTTCTCTGGAGCATTTTGTTTCTATCCTGCTCCCAATTACTACAATAACAAGGAATGAATGTAACTATGTCGAATTTATTTTCGATAAATGTCGGTAACACCAACAAGAACGACTCTTGTTTCGAAGATCTAACCAAGTTTAGATGGTGACCGATTTGAAATTCAATTAAATTGCCATACCTCTTCGGACCCGAAAAAGTGCGCAAGCAATTTTAGCCGGCACTTAAACTGACCCCTTCGGCAGACAACGGAAAACGATGTGTTACCCAACGGCTGCGCAAAATGGCAAAGGACTGCGCACCAATTACTTTCACCAATGAGAAGGTTCAGAGTCTCATCAACAAGGCAAAATCGTCCAAATCCATTGGACCTGCCGGAATTAATATGCTGATGCTAAAGCACCTAGCCTCGACGGGAGTAAGCTACCTCAACAAGGTCCTCAACTTGTCGCTAACTACTCTTTAAATACCCGATGCATGAAAAATCGAAAGAGTGGTCCCACTACTGAAGCCTGGGAAACCCCTCAACAAAGGAGAGTCCCATCGTCCGATAACTCTCCTCTCCCCAGTAGTGAATACAAGAGCATGGCTTCCGAATAGCACAGCACCACCACAGCCTTAACCAAAGACCACCCTGCGTCAGTCAAACAACGCCACTTGAGGGCATCGAAAAATCTACGCTCCGTCCCGTACCGAAGCTCCTTTAAAAAAATAACACTGGTCGATCTAATACCCAGCGTGACTGAAGTACTTTTGCGTAGTACTACTTTCTGTGTTGGCGGCCTTCGTCCGCGCTTTAACAAAATAACCCTTGTCGAGCCAATACTCGGGGAGACTGAAGTACTTTTTCTAAGTACTCCTTTAAAAATCTAAGTATTTTATTACGTAATGTATAAATGAGTTAAGCATCCACCCCTCTACCCGGGAAAACTGGCGCACCCTAACAAGCTTAATTCACCACAGCTGATGACATCAAAACAACTCACCATACCTATACACTCACTCAACAAAAAGGATAGACAAGGAGAAAGCAGGGACAATTTGTTCTACACAAGCCGCCCAGCCACAACTTTCTTATTTTCGCATATTCTCTCCGCCCCGTCGACTCCTCACGCTACTATCTTCGCAGCAGCACCGTGAAATCATCTTCGGCATTGTAGTCTCGCCGCCCCGCATATTAACATTTTTTTTAAATAAAACTTACCACATTTATAATATTTAATTTTATAATTTTGTTATTATATATTATTAAAATAAAAAAAAAATGTATAATAAAATAAATTTTGTATCCTTATAAACATGGTCCTTCGAGCCTCACAGAAAGGCACTAGTGGAAAAACAGGAACCACAATAAAAATATAAGTAAATGTATACTTGTGCGGTGAACAAAAAACAAAACGTTTGCAGTGAGAAAAAAAAAAAAAAAAAAAAAAAAAAAAAAAAAAAAAAAAAAACTGTGCAGTGAAAAAACAAATTGCAGTGACCCTAATAAAACAGCGCTAAAAATCAAAGGAGGTCTGTGAAAAGAAAATATATTGACCTCAGACGTATGTTGAAAGATTTAAACAAACTAAAACCCAACACAAAACCAAATATTCAGAGTGCAGTGCAGTGGTACAGGAACAAGAAAAGGATATACAATACGAACATATTTATACACAAGTACATATGTATACATACATTTATATATAAATAATAATAAAGAAAAAATAAATAAAAACAAATTATTTCAAACATATGTTTACCATATGTTAAACGTGCGTGTCAAAAAAAAAGAACATAAATGGTATTAACAAACAAAACATAAGTAAATCTAAAAAAAAACAAATCATAAATCGGGCGCGATGTAAAAGCACTTAAATAAAAACGGAACAAACGGTCGCGAACAATTAAAACATATAAACATACAAACAAAACAACAGCGCAAAGAGTATCTGGAGCACAGAAAGAGGGACAAAACTCGAGAAGCCCATAAGCAGCTGGAAGAGAAAGAGAATTGGCGACAAAACACGTACATAAATACATACATACTCCTTAAACGCCCCTGGAGGAAAAACAAAGTGAGCGTATTTATTTCATTTATTCTAAATATACATATGTATGTATGTAAAAAATACGTTTTATATACTAATATAAAACCGTATTTCAAATCCGTTTTAACCGCGAAAAAACGGTTACCAAACTGTCACAGTTTCAAGTTTATTTTCCGGAAAACCCGAACACAGTTTGGTATAACCTTTATCTATATCAATAATAAATAATATTAATTTATTGCCTGTGTACTAGCTTACCTTCGTGTATTCAAACACACAAACAAACAAAAATTCAAGATTTACTTGCAATATTTTCCGCCATACCTCTTATTTTTAACAAAAAATTAGGCAGGATTGCATAAATGAAGTAAGCAAAGGCACAAACATAAGTAAAAATTCTAACATTAAAAAAAAAAAACACAGCAAGATTTAAAAAAAGACATACATATGTTCATATTCGCATATATGTATACCTAGTGGAAATATTTTTATCCTCATATATTCTTAATATACATATGTATGTACATACCACAAAAACATATTTACAGAAACCTTAACATACAATTTACGTACTTATAACAGAAATATTAGAACATAGTATGATTATTTAAATACGTACATATATATAATAGTGCATACGGAAAACATTTTACCGAATCCGTTTTCGCACTCTCTTTTCGTCGTGCAAATATATTGCCAAGCAATAACAAGCAACATTAACACATAAACATTAGTACACACAAATATTCAAAGTCCATATTGGCAACTATTCGGCAATACCACTTGTTCTTTGGCAAACAAAAACAAGCAGGATTGCATACAGAAAGCAAATTGATCTCTCTAACGAGCTCTCAATTGCTTACGAATAAAACATAATCATAAAATCACACAAACAATTCGTGCATACATATGTAAATAGCGCATTGATCTCTTCAACGAGCTCTCAACTGCACAAAACATAAGCACATACAAGTCCAGGTATTAGGGTGTACCTAAATTCAAAATATTCGGACATCAAATATTTTGATATATAAAAAACGCGGGTTAATAGTAATTACCAATTCAAAATAAAATATAAATAAAAATAATACAATTGGAAGTAAATACAAAACGATATTAATAAAATATACGTTTTTACCCGATATAATCTGAAAAAACTCTTATTTATTTAAAAAGAGTATACAATTACACTATATCGTTTCGATTAAATACTAAAAATCGGTTTACACTGAGAAAAATTTAGTTCATTTTGACAAATATTTTAATATATTATATAACAAAAATGGTCAATAACAAAAATCAAAGTACACCTGGAGCTACACGCTCAAAACAGGCTATTAAATTCATTTCAGAAAGTGACAGTTTAACAAGATACTGCACTAGATTTGCCGCTTCACCGATTCACGAAAACTCGGAATCGTTACTAGAAATAAAAAGCCAAAATCTTAACAATTTTTGGATTCGTCTCCAAGCGGCTCATGACGCCATAGTAGATTCTGACGATTCAGATCTGCCACATAATTTTAAACCATCGGCTTACGATATGTACGAAAACTGCTTAAACCAGTACGAAGAAATAAAAGCTATGATCGCGGATCAGCTAAAGCTAATAAAAGCAATTGCACCTACTCCCCACAGTAGAGTAGAGCTGCCACAAATAGACAATCAAGAGGCAAGTTCAGGCATCCAACTCGAGGTGCCTGCATGTGATACAGAAACGTTTTACGGAGGTTATGAAGAATGGCCGTCCTTCCGGGACATGTTCACAGCCGTTTACATCAACCATCCACAACTATCAAAGGCACAAAAACTGTATCACCTCCGATATAAAACAAAAGGTCAAGCAGGCGAAATAGTTAAACAGTTCGCATTAAATGACGACAATTTCAATTTGGCTTGGGAAGCTCTAAAAGCTAGATTTGAAAACGAAAGAATACTAGTCGATAAGCAACGACACTATTAAACTTGCCTAAAATTAAGAAAGGAACAAGTGTAGAATTCATCAAACTAGAATCCACTGTTTCAAATGGTTTGCCGATTCTATCGACACTAAATATTCCCACACACAGCTGGGACCCAATTCTGGTAAACATTTGCACCGCCGCATTACCAGAAAAGTCGTTACTTCTATGGGAGCAATCGCTCTCATCACGAAAAAAGTGACCAACGTGGCAACAAATGAAAGATTTTCTCACCACCCAATATGAAATTGCGGAAAGGTTAGAAGAAAAAATAACCAAAACTAAAAACATTAAACAAGACCAAAATAGAAGCTTAAATGGACCCCAAGCTAGAAGCAAAAACAAATCAAACATAATTTTTAACAAAACACAAACGTTCACATCCGAACAAAGAAAACATACGTCATGCGAACTATGCACAAGAGGTCATAAGCTTAAAAATTGCGAGAAGTTTAAAAAATTGAACATTAACGAAAGGAACAACTTTGTCAGATCAAAAAGACTCTGTACAAATTGCTTGTCCCATACACACAATCTTAAAAATTGCAAAAGCAAATTTAACTGCTTATATTGTCATAAAAGACATCATACAATGCTTCATTACAGCACATATCCCATCTCAACTCAAAGGAGCCCATATACAAAAAGAACCACGGGTTTAATTACAAAAGCAAATCCCGAAAGCCAAAATACTAAAAATTGCCAAGAGACACCATGCTGTTCAAAGGCACAAAAATCACAAACGCTGCACAGCGAAACACAAAATGGACTAGTCACAGAACTAGTCCCCACCATACCAACTCAAGTTGAGTATAATAAAAACAAATACCTTAATTCGCAATTAAGTGAACTGCAAACGTTCAGAAAACTTGCAATAACAAACAAAACTATAAAATATCAGTATTGTGAGCACTTCTCTAAAGCCACAACTACTCGATCAAATAATGGCCGGTACGTCGTACGACTACCTCTAGAGCCACAATATTCCAACACTCCACAAAGTGGTATAAAAAGTAAAGTTAGAGTTACCTCTGACAGTCCCTATATTAAAAGGACATACAAATTTTCGGCCCCGCAGGATGGCTGTCGCCAATAATGGAAAAACAATCTGAACAAATCCTAGAGCGGTGGCGCACTACTACTTGTCAAATTAGTGCATACGCAACTATGATCACAGTGAATTTTGCTGGTATTGTCACTGGCGAAGCGAATGCATTGGCGAGTCGAATGTTTAAGGCGAAAATTCGCCATGTTCATATTGTGACTGGCTTATGAACACATTCGCTCAACTTTTTTGTTGCCATACTAAAATAATTGAGAAATGTCACACGAGTTCATCCGAAATTGACATATTGACGTATTAAAATTGATTGTATGTTTGAAATTTTACGGTGATTTTAAAAAAGTGAATAAAAATGTTTAACAACGTGGATTTATATTTTGAAGACAGTTATGTTGAAAGGACAACAACGAAGTTACTTAGGCAGCGACGGTTCATCAGAGATCACTCCAATCCCATGGAACTTTCTTCAGTGTTGTAAGTATCTATTGCTATAAAAGTGCATAAACAAATTTCACGTCACATAAGTTTTTTTAAACAGATTTAAAGAAAACTTTCGGTTAAGTAAGGATGCATTTATGTATGTGCTAGACAGCGTAAAGGAAAAATGTCCGACTAACCTATCGTCGTCAATATCGCCGATGTTGAAATTGTGCTGCGTCCTCAGATTTTTGGCTCATGGGAGCTATCAGCAAACAGTGGGAAATGATTTCCAACTAGGTATTGCGCAGCCCACTGTTTCGTTGATTTTTAAGGAAATGCTTCCAATATTGGAATCCACTCTGTGCAGTGTCTGGATCAAAACGGACATAACTGAAGAGCAAAAACGAACAACAAGAAGGAAATTTTTTACCAGATCAGGAATTCCAAATGTGGTTGGTTGCGTTGATGGAACCCATGTTGCAATTATTGCTCCATGTGAGAACAAGCACTTATATCTGAATCGAAAAGGATTTTACAGCATAAATGCGATGATTGTAAGTAGCAACTAAATAAATAAATTATTACTTATTATTAATAAATAAATAAAATAATTTTTATCAGGCGTGCGATCAAGATATGGTTATACGGTGTGTTGATGCAAGATATGGAGGATCTAGCCACGACTCATTTGTGTGGAACAATAGCGCATTAAAAACATATCTGGAGCAAACATACCAAAGAGGAGATCATAATTCGGTTTACTTAGGTAACTTCAATTTATATGTGTATGTACATACATAAATACTAAAATTAAATATATTTTAGGTGATTCTGGTTATCCACTACACGAGTATCTATGGACGCCCTTCCGAAACGCTTTACCAGGAACAGTAGAATCAAATTTTAATAAGAAACATGCAAAGGCAAGGAACGTAGTTGAAAGGACAATTGGAGTGCTGAAATGCCGTTTTCGTTGTATACTAGGAGAACGTAAACTACGATATCCTCCTAGTAAAGCAACTGTTGTTGTAAATGTTTGTTGTGCTTTACACAATATTTGCAAAAAATATAATGTGAATGATCCTGAAGAAGAAACTTTTGTTGATGTGGTAGTACCACTGGAACCAGTTGAAGGAAACTTCAGTGGAACAGCAGCAGATCATCGCCGAAGACGAATTGCGAATGCATTGTCATAGTATAGTTGCATCCCTAAAATATATGTAAAATATATGTACATATATGTAACATAACTACAATAAAATAACAAATTAATTTTTAATATGCAGAAAATACTATTTTTTATTTTGAAAATTTTTTATTTTGAGTATTTAAGTTTTTTTAATTCCAACTCTTTTAGTTTTATTTCAATTTTTTCTTTATGTCGCCTATTTTTTTCTTTATTTTCTTCCTTCTTTCTTTCTTCTTTCATTTTATAAAGCGCCAATTTTTCTTTTTTTAATTCATAAATTTTTCGGTTGTATTTTAGAAATTTCATTACAAGCCGAATTAATGTTTTGCAGAATACCGACAAGGCTTTCTTGCGTTTCTGTTTGCTTTTCCAAAGCCTTCATACGCAAATTTTCGCGCTCCTCCACTCTGCTTGTAGGTGCCTGTCTGGACGTAATACTAACATTTGCAGCCTGTTCAGGCTGAACCTCGACATCTTCCAGATGTTCTTCTTCTACATATGCAGGTGCAGTACTTCCAAATGCGGCTCCGCTTGGATTCACTGCCTGTTGCAAGCTGAGCAACTCGTCCACGGCCTGCTCCAAAGGCGTTAAACTACGTTGAGTGTATGGTCCTCCACCTGTGGCTGCAATCTCCTTTCGATTATCTGCAATTTTCCTTTTTAATTTTAGCTTGTAGTCCAACCAAACCTAAGAAATACACAAATCAATACAGATATGTTCATATATGCAATCAAAATTGTTTATTCTTACCTTATTCCACTCGCTGCCACTACGTATTGGAGGGCCGATATTGTTTAGCTCTGAAGCAATACCCTCCCACAACTCCATCCTATTTTTTTTTGTTGAGCCAAACGGTGCCATTCCTCTCGCTAACTCCGGATTTCCTTCCATCAACTTCACAGTACCTCAAATTGCTTTTGAGTAGTTCGCTTTATTCTAAAAATAATTAAATTTGTAATTAATTAAATACAATAAATAAATTTTTAAAATTTTACTAACGTTTTCTCCATTTTCAATTAGATTCTCGAATCAAATAAACGTCCGCCAAATTTTGACAGTTGAGGCGAAGCGAATTTTATAAATTCGCAATTGGCAATACCAAATATTCACTTTGTCCAAAGTTCTTTCGACACTTCGTGGCGAATTTACTGTGCGCTCGCCCCACCTCCCCCAATTTCCGGAAAAATTTTTTTTGGGGGGAAAAATTTTCGGCCCAAGAGGAGTTTCCTCTTCACTCTGCTTCCCGCGGCGGTATTCAATGACTTTCAGGCTGGATGTTTCATCCATCCGACAAATGCCTCCAGCTGCTTCTTTTAAGCTGAGCATGTCAATGCTCGCGTAATCTCGTCAGTTGCTGCAATTCCTCGTGCTAACCCAAAGGACCAAAACTTTGAAACCTTCTCTCGAAAATGCAATCAACATGGTTTTTCATTCCACCCTGCACCTATTGGAGGCGGAATTACTTGAGACTTATGAGTTTTTTGTTCTTCAAAGGACTTTGCTTTCAATTGCTTTTGAAATAGCACTTTGCAAATTTCTCTTGATTTTAAGCTACAATTGTTTTAAAATTTATAACGTTATCTACACTTCAAATTAGACTGTCAAATGCGTGTGCAATCGAGTGCGAATTTTTAAAATTCGCTTGGCATCCAACATTTCCTTGTCCAGTCTGGCGAACTCGCCGGTTATGGCGCCCACTCGCAATTCAAATAAAAAAAAATTTCCATACAATAAGCATTTAAGGGTTCACATTTTTCAAAAAGCGAAACCCACTTAAACGCCCCTTACGCTTACAAAGCTAAGGTCGCTTTTATCGCATCTATCCAAGCGCTCCTCATATAGGTGAGTCATGGAAATCAGCTATACAAAGCTTCAAATTAAGTATACAAAATTATCTACTCCACGAATCGAAGCCGTTTGCAATTACCGGCCACTCTCTCGCAAGATCCCTCATAGTCATTTCATAGTAAGAACTCCAGGGCTAAGGAGTACCCATTCTGGCCACATCTGAGCCAGGCGTGGAGTTACTATCCTTCATTAGCCGATCATAAATTAAATATCATAAAAAAAAATTGCAACAATTGCCAATAACACAGAAAAGCCAAATAACAAATAACATGCAAAATAAAGTTGCTTCTCTTAAGCATCTATTTGCATTTTAAAGTTCATATTCAAATATGTACATGTCATATATTTTAAACCAAAAGCTGTTTTCCACATACAGGAATAAATATGACAAAATTACAACGCCAATATTAAATACTTTTGCTGTCAAATCCATGCTACTCTACTAGCAGTACGCCGATATACATTCCATCGCATATACATACGAAATACTAGGCAAAATATTCGCCTAGGGGGCCCAGGATGTTTAAATGAGTTAAGCATCCACCCCTCTACCCGGGAAAACTGGCGCACCCTAACAAGACAGCTTAATTCACCACAGCTGATGACATCAAAACAACTCACCATACCTATACACTCACTCAACAAAAAGGATAGACAAGGAGAAAGCAGGGACAATTTGTTCTACACAAGCCGCCCAGCCACAACTTTCTTACTTTCGCATATTCTCTCCGCCCCGTCGACTCCTCACGCTACTATCTTCGCTACCAAGTTCGCATAGACACTGACTCTTCGATACCTATGCGATTCTACAGAGTTTTCTACTTTTTGATATCGATGCGCGGAAATTCGACCAGCAGCACCGTGAAATCATCTTCGGCATTGTAGTCTCGCCGCCCCGCATATTAACATTTTTTTTTAAATAAAACTTACCACATTTATAATATTTAATTTTATAATTTTGTTATTAAATATTATTAAAATAAAAACAAAATTTATAATAAAATAAATTTTGTATCCTTATAAACACATAATATTATTATTTAATATTACTTATTTGTTTATAAAATTTAAATAAGAAAATATTCATAAGCATGAAAAGATTGTTTATACTCATTTTAATTTGAAATATAATTTATAAATGCTAGAACTAAAATTGCTATATAAAGAAAGAGGAATTATAGCGAAAAAGAGAAATTTCAACGAATTGCTTATATTTGCTTATTATTCAAAATTGTTTGCACATAAATGATACTCACTAAGAGTGTAAAAATTTTTAAAATATAAATTTCTTACTTATAAAACCTGCAAAAAGAGTAAATTGTGAATTTTTTTAAATGTTTACAGTTTATTTAAATGAATTTAAGGTGAAAAATGTGCATAAAGTGTATTAATGTAGTGAAAAGTTCGAATTTTGGAAAATTTTGTATTTTAAAGTCGAATAACTCGTAAACTAAGCGTTTTTGGTACCTATAACACCGTATATTTTTTAATCAGGTGGAGTTACTCTTTTCAATGGTATCAATTTTGTGAAAAACATTTAAAAAAAAGGCAAAGAAGATGTAGATGAAATCTTTTCTTGTCTAAAAAAGGCAAGTGACAAAAGTAAAAGAATTTTCAAAAGTATTGAATTATAACCTGATGACATCTTTTATTACATTGACGTATTATATTAAGAATAAAATTAATATTTAATACACAATTCACTTACCATTCCTCCTTCATCTTATTGCATATTCAAAATGTTTAGGATGCATTTGTTACGCATACTGTAATTATGGAGGGAACACTTATCCAATCTGCTGAATGGCAGTGAAAGTATAACGCCAGGAGAAGGCGAACCCGTTTCCCTAATTGGAGCACACGTTTCATTGCTCCACCATGAAGAAGTTCTAATAATAAGGTTCTATTGAGCGTATTGTGTGAAAGTTTAAAGCCCACCGTCAACAGAATGATTGAACCTTATCAGTGTTGCTGTGGCACCAAATATTGGAAAAGACCCTCACCTTCCTAGCGGGGATTGAAAACCGTTCAAACAACAACTGATGAGTCGACTTTACGAGTCTTCTGCACAAGATTTATGGTTCTGTTCGCGCTGGCTACGACGAATACCGCATTCGATGGAACTATGAGCTGTATGAGATATACGACGATATTGACATTGTTCAGCGAATTAAAACACAGCGTCCGAATGGACGAAAGCACTCTACTCGCCGGGGGAAGCAAAGGAAGTGGAAGACCTCCACTCCAATGGAAATACCAGGTGAAGAACGAAATGGCTTCGGTTGGAATCTCCAAATTGCAAAAAGGAGAAACAACTGGGACGCTGTTGTGATCTCGGCTGTAACCGCGTAAGCGGTGTCTACGCTAGAAAAGAATGATTCAAATTGTGAATATCAACCGAGATCGTTTGGGCTATCAGAGCGGGACAACAGGGCGATAGTAAAGGTTATAAAAAAATCCTAAACCCCGATCATCAAAAATATTTGCAATGCTGAAGGAAGACGTTGGTACGATTGTTCATCCTCGGAGTATAGGGCGCTAAATAGTGCCGGGTACAATGTCCGAGTTTGTCGCAAGAAACCAATAATTAGTAAAATGAAAGAGAGCGGCTTTTAATCGCAAAAGAGCGCGTAAATGCACCGACGGACTTTTGGGAGAAAGTTTTCTTCTCTAATGAAACCAAATTTTGTCTACACCAGTCTGGAATTTTGGTGTGGAGGTGTATGTCAGCATCTGGGGTTAGAGAGCTAGTGTTTATAATTTGTACATTCTTAAAGAAAATTATAAACAAAAAACCTCATACACTTAATTCAGATGTTGCGAAAAATGAGTTCATTCAAAGCAGAAGCGTTTACAAGAATTTATTATAAAATAACGGTAAATATATAATATATTAAAATTTTTTTTTCGTCTATAATGAAATTTTATATAATATGACGGTGACTTTTGGGAACAGAAATATGTATTATAATTTTAAATTTTTATTTTTGTACAATAAATGAAATAAAAAAAACTTCTGGGTAAATCTTAGAATAGCATCCCCCGATTTTGGGGTTTAAATGGGTAAGTACGGATAGAGGAGGTCTTCCAGATTAAGAAAATTTATTTAAAATGCGTTTTAACTTTTATATCCACTATCACTTTATTCAGTAGTGTAAAAATAAATTTTATTCCATATTTAATTTTTGTGCAATTCTTTTTGTTCACACAATAACAAAAGGGGGCATTATAACTAATAACAGGTGTTACCTTACGAAAATATTTTAGAAAAGAACCAAAAAAAAAAAGAAAACAAATACCAACCAAACACCTGGGCGTCTTCAGTTCTTTCACGTTTAACTCTTTTTTACGTTGGCGGCCTTCGGCCGTGTTTCAAAAAAATCCTCTGTTCCTGTTGAACTCCTTTTTGCCCAGGTCGGACCAACTCCTGGGCGTGCTCAAGTTCTTTCGCGCTGAACTTCTTTTTTTACACTTCAATATAACCCTAGCCAATCCAACACCGGGATTCATCAAAATAAAAAATTCTGAAAGATTTTACATTATTCATCACACGATAATGAATTTTGTAATACTAATTTGTTTGCAACCATTTTCATATTGTATGTGGGGTATTCCATACCAAATCAACCACTTTTGAACCCAACCCTTTAGATTTTGCTCAAACTTATCCATCCTTTTCTACCCTTTGAAAAACATTTTTGAGAATTTTTTCAAAATTTTTTGTCCAACTTCAAAAAAGTTATGAATTTTGCTATTTTAGCTCAAAAAAAAATGGCTTTTTTATTTTCAAATAGCCATAACTTTTGTAGAAATTTACTTTTGGGGACCATTTTTTTTAAATTTTTGTTTTTGAATGAACTTTTCGAAAAAATACACGAAAAAAATTTAACACGATCAACTATATAAAATAATCGGTTCTTTTAAGTAATATCGTAATTTTTTCTTGGAAGTTCGCCTTTTTTGTTCTTAAAGAAAAAACTTCAATTAATTTGACGACTATCTAATCCCGGAGTGGGCCGATTTTTTTTTATTTATTTAAAACAATAACTGAAAAAAAATATTTTCCGTAAACTTGTCATATGGTATTTTGAAATAAAAGCCGTCTTATTTTATTTCCATATAATGGAAATAATTTACGCATTTTTTTGCATTTTCGTTTAATGTAATATCTTAAAAATATTCCTTGAAAATCTCACGTTGATCCAATAATTAGTTTTAGAGTTATTCGAGAGTTTTAGAAAGAGAGCTCGGGAACTTCAAAGAGCTAGCGTGAAACTTGAAACGCGTTTTTCTCAAAACTATGTTTTTTGAATCGGTGACAAATGTAATTCGAAAACCGTTCAGTAGAGTTTAATGAAATTTATACAGCTTTTAGAATACATAATAAACTCGGGTCTGATCGAAGGATTTTTATTTTTTCAAAAATTTCGATTTTTTAAGACCAATTAACCGTTGATTATTTCGCAAAAATTTAGAAAAAAATTTCCGCCGCCATTTTGTTAATTTTGAAAACAAAATAAAATCCTTCAATCAGGTCCGGGATTATCTATTTATAAAACTATTCTTTTTTTTTTTGTCCGATTTTTTTTAGATGAATCTCCAAGGTCTTATGCTTGTCATCGCAAGTACCTGTTTTTGGAACAGGGTCATCACAAACAACTATAGCTTTGGAAATTAAATTTTTTTTTTTGAAATTTTAGTGACTTCAAGTCAACAGATCCTATAATAATGCCATATTACTACTTTTGTAAAATAACATGATTTAGTAGCAAAAAAAAAATACTGAAAACTCTCATTTTTTCGTGCCCCTGATTACCCTTAAAAAAATTTTACTGTTTACATTTTTTTCTGCAACGAGTAATAAATTTTTGTGTATACTTAAATACTGATCCGTTACTCTGTTTGATTCTGCCAGTTCAGTTCATGTACGCGGCGAACTGTTTTCTTCAAATCAGCTATAGAGAACAACTTTGTATCACTATCGATCGGCATATACTTGATTTGTTTATAAACGTTCGTTTCAGCAGAAAATACCCGAAGTTATGCATACTTATGCTTCAATGATTGAAATGTTCGACAGCGTTCTAACACTCATGTAGTCGGGCACTTCTGTTCTATTTCACATACATATGTTTGTATGTACATGTACGTATGTATTGAGAATATCGATATTTTAATTTCTTTTTATTTTACCAATTAATAATATTTTTCTATTAATTATTTCTCATTTTTATCAATTCTTGTTTAGTCTCGAATTACGAGAGTATCCAATATTTCGAACACGATCACTGTTTGTATTACTAGTGCTCAATTGAATTTCGAACAGTGATGCCATTTATAGCGTAAATGGTTGCAACATCGTAATATTTTTTATTGTTTTTATTGCAAAAAAAACATAAAATTAGATAACGCGTCATACATATTCGTGAATCTGAATTAAAAACGAATTTTTAAGACATTTCCCGTGAAAATTGGCGGACGTTTTCGGAAGAGCCGGTCTGCTGAAGATTTACCTTATTAACTAAACATCAATAGTTACATGTAATATAATTGATAGAAAATACATTTTTAACATCTAAAGACGTGTAAAGTTTAAAAGTGAATTTTTAATTTCAGGAAATACGATGTCATCTTAAACAAAACAAAAAAAAAAAAAAAAAAAAAAACAAGCCACGCGTCATACATGTTCGTAAAGTAGAATTCAAAACGAAAATTTTAAGGCATTTACCGTGAAAATTGGTGCACGTTTTCGGAAAAGCACCTTTCCTGAACCTTTACCCAATGAACTAAGCAGTACGCTATAAGTGTTGGGTAGCTGAGCCGCACCAAAAGGGAATTTGCCGCTAATAATGACAAATGGTCTCCGTTGGAACGTAGACTGAATTGCGATCGCAATAGCCATATAAAATCAATTGAAAGATCACAATATTGCTCATCCGATCCATATACATATGTACATAATCTCGATATCGATAACCCCTTCCATTCGACCATTCCCTTTCCTATTTATAACATTACCCCACTCCACATGAAAAATGCATACTTTTAATTGGGAAACTTTTGGGGCTTAAACTTTTTTCTCCAAATTACAAGTCTCCGCAATCACCATCATCTTCCAACAATGATTTTAACCAGTTGATGTAACCTAGGCACTGACTAATTTAAATCATTCTCAGAAGTTAAATATTATTGTAAAGGTAATTTAAATAACAATATTCGTATAAACAATAAACTTTTTTGTGCAAAGAGTATCATTACATATGTAATTAGTTAAGTACACTAGACTTACTTTGTATTTACTTCGTCCTTCACTTTTTAAACCAGAACTTTCTACCCGCCTAAAAATCGATATCACAATATATGTATATATGTATGCATGCTACTATTTTACGGTGTTCAAACGACTAATCTTTTGTCGCTTATTGTGATGGAACAATATTTTGAATACAAGCAATACAACACGACAATTAAAATTTCCGAACATACCGTAAAAATTCATTTGGGGTCGGCTTTAGTATCGCGCCGGTAAATTTTGGCTCACTGTACCTAAACAAGAGAACCAATTGAAAATTTTAAACACGCATGTATGCTTAAATTATCGAACTTTATTTTAAAACATATTTCATAAAAATCGCTTCACAAATTTTTCCACAAATTCACTTTAAAAAATGCTATTTTTTGCAAGTGCTAGTGCTAGTGTGTTTTCATCTGTTGTGCATTGTACCAATACATTTTCACCCACATATATTACTTATGAATTATAAAAGCCACTAGTAATGTTTTTAATTACTTTTGATTGTTAATTTCTTTGTAAAGCTTGAAAGAAAATACATCTTTTTCTGCATTGAGTTCAATAATGCGAAAAACCAAAATGACTGCCTAATTTGAACTGTCAAATTACCGAGAAAGCACGAACAAAAGGGAATAAATTAAACCCACTTAGCAATAAATGTATAAAGTGAACGCGAAAAGATGTTCAGTGCTAAAGTACTGTGGATGGCGTAGCCGGTGTTGGACCGGCCAGGGTTATTTTTGTAAAGCGCGGCCGACGGCCGCCCACGCAAAAAGGAGTACTATGCGAAAAAAATCTGATACACCCCGGTGTTAGACCGACCTGGGTTATTTTTTGGAAGCGGGGCCGAAGACCGCCCACGCAAAAATGAGTTCTATGCGAAAAATGTCTGGCTGGGTTGCATTGGTTTCAGTTTGTATGGAAAAATGAGCAAAAACACTGATTTTGGTCATTTTCAAAAGGCTCCCTACAGGTCTATAGGGGCTTTAGAAGGTCGAGGGGGGGTTTATTAAAAAGTTCGATCCTCCCTCTTTCCAATAAGGGGGCGTGAAGGGGTAGTCCCCCATAAACAATACTTAACCGCCGCGATACTAAAGATTCCCCTTCATTTGAAACTGAATACCCTTGCAATCATAAAAAAAACTTCAAAATGAAAAGGAATTCAGAAATATGTAGAAGCGGATTGTGAAGAAGAACACAAAGTGTGACATCCGATCACGTGCGACATGGTCCTTTACCTCTCCTAACATAAAATAAAATAGATTTCGACGACAAAAGAGTCGGGTATGATCGTAATTTTCCAAAACTACAAGTTTTTTTAATTTAGGAGAGGCGAATAAAAAGATAATATTGTTTTAGTATGCAATTCTCCATTTAATTTTAATTTACAATTCCCACGGTTCTACGCACCGGAATTGACTCGGATTTCATCCGACCAAGGGCTGCTATGTCGGCGATCTAACCCCGTTTGGATCGGTGAGTGTTAAATTTGGTTTGTCGTTATTGGAGCAATGCCTTACAACAGGGTTGCTCCGTATCCTCCTGTCTCGTGCTGGCATTGAGTCCAACCCGGGCCCGGAGGAATTTTGCTGCTCCGTTTGCGCAAAAAGGCTCCATCCAAACTCCATCTCTGTCAGGTGTAATACATGCTGTGGATAGAGCCATCTTAAGACCTGCTCAGGGCTTAAGATTCACAGGGAGTGGACAATGAGTTACGTGACCCCTTGTTGCCTACGCAATACTGCGACAACGGCTTCTACGGTTGTGCAATCTGCACAGAGTTTGCGCGCTGAAACCTCCACGGTCCCAAGGAGCTCAAACAGGCAACATACCTCACACTCTGACAACCGCCTCTGCGCGTTCTGCAGCTGCAACAAATACGACGTATCGATAGCTGCGGTCCAAGAAACCAAACTAAACAGTCGCTCAGATATTCTGAGTTGTGCCCTTTTCAATGTAATACATAAAGATTGCGAGCGAGACAATGGTGGTGGCCTAGCCTTCATATTGCACAACACCGTGCAGTATCGTCTAATCGATGAAGACATCGACCGCAGGGAAACTAACCTATGTTAACTCTCGCATCAGACAATCTGCCCATAATTATCTCGATCAAGAAACTTGCCGATTTCGTTTCTGTGGACAACCGCAACTTCGTTAACTTTAACAAAGCTAACTGGGACGGCTTCATAGAAGCACCTTCAACGTTCTACCCATTCCTTCAGACGTATGCGTTGGCGAACGTCAATTTCGCAAGCTGATCGCAGCAGCTACCGCTCGCTTTATCCCTTTCAGACGAATAGCGGAAATCCGCCCTAATTTACCAGCAGAAGTAGCCGTTTTAACTAACGAGCTCGACACCTTACGCCATGCCAATCCGGGGATCTATAAATAAGGGATCTCAATTTGGAGGTTCGGCGTATGGCAAACCATTATAAGCGGACGAAATGAATGGGCTACTGTCAAAGCTTTGAATAACCCGAAGAAAGATGACGACCGAGTTGAAGTTCAATTCAATGGTCCACCCTCTTCGGACCCGAAAAAGTGTGCGAGCTATTTTAGCCGGCTGTTTGCACTGCACCCTTTGGTAGATAAAGCCAAATGATGTGTTAACCGACGGCTGCGCAAAATGCCAAATGACTGCGCACCACTTACTTTCACCGATGAGAAGGTTCAGGGTGTCATCAACAAATCAAAATTCTCCAAATTCATTGGCCCATATGGAATCAACATGCTTATGCTAAAGCATCTAGGCTCAACGGGAGTAAGTTATCTCACCAAGATCCTCAACCTGTTACTGGCTACTTCAAATACCCGATGTGTGGAAAGTTGAAAAAGTGGTCCCAATACTAAATCCTGGGAAACCCGCCAACAAAGGGGAATGTTATCGTCCGATAACTCTCCTCTCCCCAATAGTGAAGACACTTGAGGCCTTGCTACTCCCGACCTTCACTCACCACCTGAGCCTAGCTAGCCACCAGCATCAATTCCGAAAAGTGCACAGCACCACCACAGCACTTAGCGTCGTAAACGCTCATATAGTTCGTGGCCTCAACCAGAAACCACCCTGTGATGGAACGATCCTTGTAGCGTTGGACTTGTTTTGACAAAGTCAACCACACAACGCTACTGCAGGATATCGAAAAAACTACGCTTCCTCCAGGACGGAAGAAGTGGATCATGGACTACCTGAGCGATCGACAATCGTGTGTACTATTTCAAGGTAACACATCTAAACTGAGAAGAATTAAACAAGGGATTTCGCAGGGTGGTGTCCTCTCCCCGTTACTGTTTAACTTCTACATCTCGAAACTACCGCAGCCACCAGAAGGGGTTTCCATAACATCGTACTCAGATGATTACACGATGTTGACGTCGAGCAATGAAACTGATGGCATATGCTCGGAAGTAAACAACTACCTCTCCGACCTTTCTCGTTTCATCACTGCACGGAAACTCACACTTTCCCCCACTAAATCCACAGTACCTATCTTTACGAACTGGACGAATGAGTATAGACTTGAACTTAATGTTGCAGTCGATGGTGTCAAAACTCCGACTGTCAATAACCCTAAGATTTTGTTTGAAACCTTTGATAGTCTATCCTCCCACAGAGCCGCAAAAAAAGTCACAAGTCGCTAGTTGGCAGTACATGGGAAAATGGCAAAGAAATATTGTAGGCAACATACGAGCCAATCGGCCGGCTGGTCCGAGCGGAACCACCTCCTACGAGTATCAAGAGGTCTTTCTTTGACTACAGCGACGATGTCGTACAGTACGCCGACCGGACTTCGGACGCAACTGACTTCCGACAGGTACTGACCGCCATTCACAGTGGAGCCATCACCGACTCCCTTCCCGTGAATGGTGTTCTTGGAGTCAAACCACCACCCATCGCAGAGACGAAGAGCTCGAGTTGCCGCGAGAAACGCGAGTGACCCTAGCGCAACTTCGTTCTGGATATTGTAGCAGGTTAAACTTTTAATTAGCCAGAATAGACCCAGACATATCCAATGTATGGCCTGCATGCAACGAGTTTCCGCATGACACTGACCACTTCTTTGCATGCCCTACCAACCCCACCCATCTAACACCCTTTTCCCTCTGGTCCGACCCCGTCGAAACAGCACGTTTCCTGGGCCTTCCGTTAGATGACGTCGACGACAACACAGATAACCCTCACCATCCTAACGGGGATTGATAACCGTTATAACAACAACAAAAACATATTTATGTTTTAATAATATGCTGTAATGATGCAGATGCTCCTAAGCTTTTCATTCACTTTTTGAAGTCATAAAAATAAATAAAATTATTATTTATATGTAGGTCAGGATCACCAAAGTTATATCCCGTATAAATAGAACATTCCGTGGTGCAAGACTTCTAACCTGACTTATGTATATATCAAGAAATGTATATTACACATTTTTTATAGCAAATTATTTAAACAAAATAGGGATATTCGGGAGCTGTTATATTGGGTAAATTTTAGAATAGTATCCCCTCGATTTCGGAGTTAAAGTTTGTACGTACGATTAGAGAAAGTCCTCTAGAAAAAAAAAATATGTATATAAAATATACATATAGTTGCCGCTGATTTGTGGTTTTAGAGATATTTGCATTTAAAGTTCACAAATTCAACGATTTAAAATGCGTGTTGCCCCGATTTTTTAATGAATTTCATACTTAATTTTTTAGTTTGTATATCCACTTACACTTTACTTATGTGTTTCTATTCATTTATTTTAGTTTAAATTTTACAAAAATAATTTTTATTTAATAGTTAACTTGCTTTCATTTCTTGTTGTTCACACAATAACAAAAGGGTTGCATTCTTACAAAAGAAATAAAGAAAACAAATAATACCCCAATTGCCGAAAATAAATAACACCTTATTAGTTTTTCGCAAAGAATTCCTCTCTGTGACCTTCTGTCGCGCTTAAAAATATAAGCCTAATCGGACCATTACCAAACGTCTTCAGTTTTTTCGTGTTGAGCTCTTTTTATGTTGTTATAAGGAATTAAAGCGAGTTTTCCCTTTTTAATACGAAACAAATGTGTAAAATTCATTATAATTAAAAAAAACATATAATTTAAATAGTTGAATTTTTAAGCCTTAATATTTGTATGTATAAATTTTCTTAATCTGGAGAACCTCTTCTATTCTCATTTTAGTTCCAAAATCTGGGGATGCTATTTTAAGTTCCAGCCGTTGTATCGGACACTTTATTATGTATTCGTTGTTTCTGGGATTTTTATAATAAAAGTAGTTCGTTGTTTCTGGGATTTTTATAGTAAAAGTAGTAAAAATCTATATAAAAAACAAATTAATTCTGTAAAATTATAACAGTGCGATCGTATTGTAATTGTGGTTTTCCGTTCATTCTTGGAAAAGAAAAAATAAGGCGCCATGAAAGCTCAACAAAAAATTGGCAGATAAAAAGTTGTGCAAGTTCTGGGCTACTTCCCGTTGTTTTCAGTATATAATTTTTAGGTTGTTTATGTTCACATATATAGATGCGTGGATATCTTGTCATCATTTTGCTCTAACACATATGCGTTACGCACAAATCTTTTATAACAAACTACTTTTAGAAAATGGCATTGAAGCAGATTGGAATTTGGTTGGAAAAATGAGACAATGAAAATGAGTCGGCCTTTAGAGCAGCAAGGGATTGAAAACATTTAACGCCAGTATTTTTAATTTCTAATTTTTTCTTTTAATATTAATATATTGTATGCTTTTATAAAAGCTGAACAAGAAGTGATACCGTTTTAGTCGTCCTTTCAATTGTTCAACACCGAACTCAAAACCAGGGATATAGGGAAGCCCAACTTATTCCAGTGTGCCTCTCAAAATAAGCGTTTTTTTTATAACATTCTCTGTGGCAACAAACACCAAACAAAATAAGAATTTTTAGGCATTTAAATTAAAACCCCCAATATTTATTACGATTGAAAATTATTATATATTGGCCTTTTGATATATGATAAAACTATTTGAATCTTTTTCTATGATTTTATGGCATATTAAAACAACTGACTTTTGAACTTTCAATACTTAATAGAGCTCTCAGTTAATAAATGCGTTTATTCATTTTTAATTGAAAATTATTACCGCTATGCATCACATTACAAAGCGTTTCATCAAATACATTTAAATTGCGCGTTTTATTTAATTTTCTTTGCTTTACATTTCTAATTAAAGATCTTGAACGGCGGCAACAAATACCTCCGTTCACATATAATATATTTTTGGTGGAATTTCAATCTAGCCATTCCAGTCATTCCAATTGCAAAACGTCAAAACCTACCAGAGCGGTGAGTGACAGGAGAGTTGGGCATCTCTTTATCACTGCTCAATACAATACGTATTCCAGCCCGGAGAAGCAACAATACTTCACGATAAAGGAGTTATTGCTACTAATCAGCTGGAAAATAACACAAATTGTGCGTAATGAAAAGGGAATAAAAGAGGGTGAAACTTTAGTATACCATCACACGATTTCAGGGTTAAAGGTCCGTTTCCAGCTGTCAAGTAAATGCTCAAGAAAAAACTCCTTATTTCTTGAGCCGTAGTCAAGTAATTTGGACAGCAGGTTACACATTGTGAATGATGCCCATTAGAAGAGCAAGAGAAAATAAACAAAGAAAAAATTTAAGATAGCGCAAAATCAGAGTCGCACAGAGAGACTTAGACTTCAATGAAGTGATTTGGAACTGTCATTTTTGTATGGGGAAATCTTGATAAATTTATATGATTAGTGTGATAATCCACTCAACAGCCGAAATCGTGTGATTAAGTGTCGGTCAGAACATGGTATAAGTATATAAACATTTCCATTGCAAGAATGATAGAAGCAAGATTGCGCAATGAAGAGTTCAAATTTTGTTCGTTCTGCGCATCTGAGTCACGGTTGACCAACTTACAATCAGCTGACTTTCAGGTGTTTGTTTTTCTTTGCAATAAGAAGCAATTTTTTATTGCAGACATACAAAATCATGAATATCATCAAAAGTTAACATTAATATAAGTGAATATTTTATAGTGAACATTTACCTACATATTCATTTAATTGAATTTTCATTGTATTATTTAATTTTGTCTCTTTGCTGTGTTTGTTTCAACCATATACATTTATGTAAATAAAAAGATTGAATATTTTGTAATCAAGTATCAATTTATTGTTTTATTTAATTTTCTTTTTTAATAAACATATGTTCAATTAAGTTTTTATTTAAGGAACGAATCCTAAAATGCATTCTAGCTCTGAAAAATAATTCTTTTATTTTCGAGCTACAATTTACAAAATCACTTCAATCTATGTGCTTCTGGACGTCATTTGTACATATATGCAAATCAGTACCATTGACGTCGTCAAATATTGCTTGCAAGGTTATCATATGCTAAATGAACATGCATATCTGTTGCTTCTGAGAGTCCTCCTTTAGAAAGGTGATCCACCCAAGTATGGAACGAACAATTTTCGGAATTGGCACAAATTTCGGGGTTGTCTTTACCGAGTTTGTGGCAGATGTACCCTGCCAAATTCTTAAGTCCGTCGTTGTTGAGAATCTCCAAGTCATCATATTTTTCAATTGGGTCAGTGGAATTCAGATCAACTGACACAGGTTGAAAAATATTACCTGCAAAAATATAATAAACATACATAAATGCGTATCAATAAATGGAATAAATTGTTAGTTATTATTATTGGTATAATCAGGATAAAAAACAGAGGTTAGTGTGCAAAAACTTAGTTTGTATGTACATAAGTACATATTTGCATTTGTTAACATCAATACATTTTTATATAATAATGTTTTCTGTAGTTTTAGGTTAATAATACTATGTACGTTTAATATTTTGATAATTACCGGTTAGAGATAAGTAATTTCCTTCCAAATATGGGGTGTTGTCGACTTCAACATTGCCTTCTTCTGTGATCGCTCCTTCATTGTGACCAAGTATATAGGAATGCAGCCTATATTTGAACTCCTGCCTGTCAGGGTGATCATGAAGACCGCCTTTTGAACTGATTACGCCAAAAACATTTTCCAAAACGTCCTGGTTCAATCGATAGGTCAAAACGTAATCAATTTTGTACTGCTGTCTTAAGTCATCCAGCAGCAATTTCAAAGCATTATTGCTTTGGAGTATACCTGTAAATCATAAGTAAAATCAAAAACTGTAAAAAATCAACTTATCTAATACTATGTTCAGACCGAAAATTTAAAAGATTAGATTACATTTAAGCATTTCATAATCCAAAAGTGTTCTTACTGCCGTTGGAAAGATCAAAGAACAGCTGTTATTGTCTTTCATGAAGTCACATCGCTTAATATTTATCAAAAGAAAAGATTGTCACATAGTATTTTGAAATAAAAGCCGTTTTCTTTTTATATTTTCCATATAATAGAAATAATGGATGCATCCTTTCGGTTGTTAAGTCGATTTTCAGGTAAAATTAGATTCATTGCTTAAAAAAAATTGGTTTGTTTAAATTTTTTTCCTTTTGTTGTGTCTACATCAGCTGTGATAATGTAACAGATTTCCAGTGCTGCCAAGTAGATTGCGCAAAATCAGAGTCGCACGGAGAGATTTAGCGTGGATCAGTTTCAGATCATTTCAATGAAATGATTTGGAACTGTCATTTTTGTATGGCGAAATCTTGAAAAATTTTGAAGATTAGTGGGATAATCCATTCAACAGCCGAAATCGTGTGATTAAGTGTCGGTCTGAACATAGTATAAATATGTATATAGCTTGAGTATTACCTTTTTGGAATGGAAGCAAACCATTTTTACCAATGACTCTCATTAATGAAACCAGCTCCGTCATCTGTTCCAGTACATTATTTCGTTTGTTCAAAGACTTGAAAATACAATTCGAATTCACTTTCAATAGCGCGGCCGAATAATAAGTCAACCGTGACGTCAGCAAGAACAGCTGACTGAAAGCAAACATGCGCATTGCGTAATCTCTTTCTCTATCATTTTTGTTTCCATGGCGATTTAAGGAATGTGGTTGATAATTGGTAAGTTTTATACATCTTTTCAAAATGAAATATATTTCGTAATAATGATTTTAACTAATTTGAGATGAATTTACCGATTGTTTTTAATTTCCTTCAAGAAATTTTTTTATGAAGTTTTTACATTTCTTGAGAGCTGGAAACTACCCTTAAAAGTGGTTGGATAGAAAAAATGCACCAATTTAAGGGGTCGTAGGGTAATATTTTTTGTTCAAAAATGCTAAGTAGACACCGTCAGTGGAACGGTAAAAAATAAATAAAAAAAAACCGCACTTATGGTTGACAGCCCATGTTGAGGGTATGAGTTCAGTGGCGGATCCAGAGACGATTCTTGGGGGGGAAATTGAATTTATCCTTCGATTTGGGTTTCAAAATTATTATTGCGAGAGAAATACAGTACAAATTATGAAACAAAAAGTATCAATTCCAATTTTTAGGTAAACAAAGTGGTTATAATCGAAGAGTCAACCATATGCATGCTTTACATAGTGGCTCATTTTATTAAAAATTCAAACAGAAAAATCGTTTTACATTGCGTGTTTCATAACGCAAAACGATGACTGCCAAGTTTTGCGCATCTTTCGATGACTTCTTCGGCGGTGATTTCGCTGTCATGATGCGTATGAAGCAACGCTAATCCAACTAGTCTTTCTTGAAGCATGGCCGTCCTAAGCCATGTTTTGATGCGGCGAAGATAAGAGAAAGAACGTTCAGAGCTCGCGTTTGTTAAGGGAAGTGTACAGAATACTCGAAGATAGGTGTGGATTATTGGGAATATGTCGACATCACATTTTCTTAATGTTTCCAGTGCAGATATTGGAATTTCGCTGCCTTCAGTTTTTTGTTGCTGCCGCCAGTGACATTGCCAGTAGCTTAATTCACCTTTTTGTACGCTTTTTCATTACCCAGAAGATTCCCGAATCTTTCGATCAAGCATCCGATTAGATCATCAATTTCGTTTTCTTTTAAAGGACTTGCTTTTTCTGGGAGCAACATACTCAATTGGTAACCAACCAAAACTTCTTGTGAAAAACGAGCTTCCAAATCTTCTTTGATGGTATCCAGCAGAGGTATGTAGACAGAGACCCTGTAGTAATCTTCGCAAGTTTTCACCTCGTAATTTTCGCGTTTCGTTTGTCGACCACATGTTTCCGGTTTCGCTTCATCAACATCGAGTTTTTCCGCCATTTTCTTGGCTTCTGAATAAATCAATCGGAATATTTCATCAACTTTTTTCCTCTTTTTTTCCAACGTGGCAAGCAACGTCCCAATCAATTTTGATGCCTTCGCCATATCAATTGCTTCCTTTTGAAGAACTGCGCTGAACGAATGGGTGAGCGATAGAATGTCGCTGAGACAGAAGAGCCCAACGATAAATTCGAACTTGCACAAAGCCGATATGAGAATTGTTGCTTTGCCTGCTGTTTCTCTGTTCTTCCACTCACTGATTTTTGACAGAGCTTCGATGTTCACGGTAACTTCGCAACAAATTTAAGGACAGCATCGTGCCTCTCTACCCATCTTGTTTCACACAACTGGACAATTTTTTCACCAAGTATCTTTGCTAATACAGTCACACGTTTTGGAAATGGGTTCTTGAAGAATTTGTTGACTTTCTCGTATGACACTGGCAACGTTTTCGATTAATCGTACTTTCACTGACTTTGAAATACTGTTGTTGAGTTTGTGCGAGACTTACGCTAGGTGACACCACGATCTACGGAAAACATATAGACACGATGCCGCTGCCGATGGATCCGCCACTGATATTTAATATCTAACCTACTTAAATCTGCCTCTTTTTCTGAAACTTTATCTACAAGTATGCCTAAATCTGCAGAAGCAACTGGCTCTTGACAATAATCGTAAGTTTCAGAAAAAAGAAGGCCTATAAAAACATCGCCCTCTATTTTTTCGCCAATGAGTTTTATAGGCCCTGTTTTCTCTGAATAACAAAAGCTATCCTTATCTTTTTTAAAATCTAACGAAAATATCCCAAATTTTGAAACTTTACTGGAAGCTGCATACATATTCTTTGTCTCATAATATCTATTTTTTAATTGCTGCAATACTTTATCCGGATTTTTTGTCATTTTCTTCAATGTTTGCATATAATTCTCAAACTTATTACCACTTGCTCTGCTGGTGCTTGGTTCATTAAACTCTAACCTATCGACACTATCATTTGAAACCTCTTGAACAGATTCATTCAGTCTTCGAAATTTTGCCACCGTACCTTCAAATTTCGATTTTTCCTTGCTCAAGAGGTTTGAAAAGGTTTTCTTATTCATTATTTGAAACTAAAACTTAACTGTATGATAGAAATCAAATATCGCAAACTCAAACAACACAAAAAAAAAAAATATTAAGTAGTCATTTAATTAAAAAATACCGATTAAAAATGTGAACTAATTTATAAAATGAAATGTTAGTACTTTATGTTAATAATATTTTAAAGTTAAGTAGTTTATAGCAACAAATATTAGTTTGAAAACGATTTTTGATTTGTAAATACTTACAAATAGTATATAACAGAAGGAAAATATATTTGAGAAGTGTCTTTTTAAAAGAGAATATCTACTTTTTAATTAATTTTTCCATAATGAGAAAACATTATAAGGAAACATTTACTGATTTACCGAATAATAGTATTAGGTTGTCAAAAAAGTCTTGCGGTATTTTCGCTAGTTGGCGCTGAAAGCGCGTAGTTCTAGTTTTATTCGTCGCATCGGATCATGCTATACCTTTTTGAAAAGCTCTTTTCACGCGCTAAGACGTGTTTCAGTGATTGTCGTTTCTTTTAAGTCGTTCGTGAGTTATAGCGTCGCAAAAATGGAGCAAAATAAAGAGAAAATACGGCATATTTTACAGTACTACTACGATAAAGGCAAAAATGCATCTCAAGCCGCCAATAAAATTTGTGCAGTTTATGGACCCGATGCAGTTTCCATTTCCACCGCACAACGATGGTTTCAACGTTTTCGTTCTGGTGTAGAGGTGGTCGAAGATGTGCACCTCTCCGGAAGGCCTGTCGTCGAAAATTGTGATAAAATCGATGAATTGGTCTAAAGAGTCCGACATAGTAGTCATCAAACCGTTATAAACCATTTGAAGAAGCTTGGAGTCACTAAGAAGCTCGATGTATGGGTGCCACACGAATTGATTCAATAAAAATACCGCAAGACTTTTTTGACAACCCATTATTTCTGTTTAGGACTCACAATTTAACGTTTTTTCACTTGCGAAATATCTTCTTGAGATCAACACCCAAGTAAAGAAGTTGTGTATTTCAGCACTAAGAACTTGACTGCATAATTGGTTTAAAAAAATTGAAATGTAAATATTATCTTTTGAAAAGACACTCCTCATTAGCTGGAAGCAAGCTTGAAAAAGTAGAACGTACGAGACCACTTTTATTTAAATTTAATTTTTCAAATCTTCCTTCGGAGCAGAAATGCGTATTTGTATATTCGAACTATGTTCACTTTTAATCATTATGAAACACTAACGTTGTTTTTATTTTAAACAATTTTAAATATTCTGCATACGAACAGATATCTTGGACGAAAAAATGAACATTTTTAGATATAGACTAGGTTCTCCAGTTCAAGAATATATATAGTTATTCTCGCGGGAATATTCGAGATATTTGCGTTTAAAGATGAATATTACCACTATTTGAATACCGCATTTTTCGATTTTAAATTAATTTTACATTTATATTTCGCATTTTTATGTCCACTAACACTTCACTAATTCGTGTGAATTTTTTTTTAAATTAACTTATTGTTCAATTATATTTATTTGACATCAACTAAAGGATTGCATTATTGATCTTAAGAACCTCCTCTATCCGATCATACCCATTTTATTCCCGAAATCCTGGGACAGTATTCTAAATTTAACACAATTATAATTGTAACCGCACAATTAAATTTAGATTTTAAATTTTTTACATTTACATATATATGTAAAAAAAAAATTCAAAAATTCACCATCTATAACAACATCTTCTTCTTCTTTACTGGCGTAGGCACCGCTTACGCGATTATAGCCGAGTCAACAACAGCGCGCCACTCGTTTCTTCTCTTCGCTACGTGGCGCCAATTGGATATTCCAAGCGAAGCCAAGTCCTTTTCCACTTGGTTCTTCCAACGGAGTGGAGGTCTTCCTCTTCCTCTGCTTCCCGCGGCGGGTACTGCGTCGAATACTTTCAGAGTGTTTTGTGTGTACTGGAGTGTTTTCATCCATCCGGACAACATGACCTAGCCAGCGTAGCCGCTGTCTTTTAATTCGCTAAACTATGTCAATGTCGTCGTATATCTCGTACAGCTCATCGTTCCATCGAATGCGATATTCGCCGTGGCCAATGCGCAAAGGACCATAAATCTTTCACAGAACCTTTCTCTCGAAAACTCGTAGCGTCGACTCATCGGTTGTTGTCATCGTCCAAGCCTCTGCACCATATAGCAGGACGGGAATTATGAGTGACTTATAGAGTTTGGCTTTTGTTCATCGAGAGAGGACTTTACTTTTCTATTGCCTACTCAGTCCGAAGTAGCACCTGCTGGTAAGAGTAATCCTGCGTTGGATTTCCAGGCTGACATTGTTGGTGTTAATGCTGGTTCCTAAATAGACGAAATTATCTACAACTTTAAAGTTATGACTGTCAACAGTGACGTAAGAGCCAAGTCGCGAGTGCGACGACTGTTTGTTTGATGACAGGAGATATTTCGTCTTGCCCTCGTTCACTGCCAGACCCATTTCCTTGTCCAGCCTGCTCGATTAAGCTCTACAGCTCTAACTATTTTCTCCAGCAGCAGATTGAAGAAGTCGCACGATAGGGAGTCGCCTTGTCTGAAACCTCGTTTGGTATCGAAGGGCTCGGAGAGGTCCCTTCCGATCCTGACGGAGCTTTTGGTGCAGCCGCAGCCGTATTAGTTTTGCGGGGATACCAAATTCAGACATCGCGGCATAGAGGCAGCTCCTTTTCGTGCTGTTGAAAGCAGCTTTGAAATCGACGAATAGGAGGTGCGTGTCGATTCTCTTTTCACGGGTCTTTTCCAAGATTTGGCGCATAGTGAATATCTGGTCGGTTATTGATTTGCCAGGTCTAAAGCCACACTGATAAGGTCCCATCATTTTGACGGTGGGCTTTAATCTTTCACACAATACGCTCGATAGAACCTTGTACACGATGTTGAGGAGGCTTATCCCACGGTAGTTGGCGCAGATTGTGGGGTCTCCTTTTTTAAGGATTGGACGTAGCACACTTCAAATTCCAATCGTTGGGCATGCTTTCGTCTGACCATATTTTGCATGCTCGGCCGGCAATCCTTCGGCCCCTGCAGCTTTGTTGTTCTTCAGGCGGGCAATTGCTATTGGAACCTATTCATGGTCGGGCAATGGAACGTTTGCTCCATCGTCTTCGAATGGGGAATCGGGTTCGCCTTCTCCTGGCGTTGTACGTTCACTGCCATTCAGCAGGCGGGAGAAGTGTTCCCTCCATAATTTACGTATGCTTTGGGCATCGGTGACTAGATCACCTTTGGGGGTTCTACAAGAGTATGCTCCGGTCTTGAAACCTTCTGTAAGTCGCCTCATCTTGTCGTAGAATTTTCGAGCATTACCCCTGTCAGCCAGCTTATCAAGCTCTTCGTACTCACGCATTTCGGCCTCTTTCTTTTTCTGTCTACAAGTGCGTCTCGCTTCCCTCTTCAACTCTCGGTATCTATCCCATCTCGCACGTGTTGTGGTCGATCGTAACGTTGCGAGGTAGGCAGCCTGTTTTCTCTCCGCTGCGACACGGCACTCCTCGTCGTACCAGCTGTTCTTTTGCACTTTCCGAAAACCAATGGTTTCGGTTGCAGCTGTACGTAAGGAGTTTGAAATGCCGTCCCACAGTTCCCTTATACCGAGTTTTTGACGAGTGCTCTCAGAGAGCAAGAGTGCGAAGTCGATTAGAAAACTGTTCGGCTGCCTGTTGTGATTGCAGCTTTTCTACATCGAACCTTCCTTGTGTTTGTTGGCGTGTGTTTTTTGAAGCAAGGAGGCGGGTGCGAATCTTGGCTGCAACAAGATAGTGGTCCCAGTCGATGTTAGGACCTCGGAGCGTACACACGTCTAAAACTCTCGGGACGCTCTTGGATTATTCGCTGAATAATCCTGGTTTTTCACAATGAAAACACTCGATTTTTGTGTTAAGACTTACCGGAATTCCGGACGATCCAAGTGGATACTAAACCCAAAAAATGGATAAGTACAATTTAACTTAAACAAAATTATTTTGCGAATACCTTGCCCCTTTTTGCGGCCAATTTCCAAATTTTTTAGTAATAATTTTTATTTCCCCTAATAACAGCGAATCAAACTTACGTTAATTTTTAATTTGCCATTTTTGCCTCGATCAATCAGCTGTTCTCCGTTTTTTCTTTTCCACTTTTTCTCCTTTTCGTTTTGCTTTTGGTTTAGGCATTGCCAACCATCTTTAATATAAGTTAGGTTTTAGCGGTAGGGACTGAACGGACCCTCTTACAGGTGTACCCAAATTATTTTCTCACTAAGGTATGGCCTCCGAGGATAGTATGGGGCGTTCACCAGAAAATCCTTTTCGGAGGAATTCGAAAATTTTGAGAACGCCCCCAAACGGCAGAAATGAGGAATAAACCGCAGCTGGATCACCATTTAGTGAATACTGACCGGGCGAGCAAAAGCGAAGAGAAATTGCTAAATAATGAATTTTCCAACTATTTCAACAAGCTGGGTTGCAAAAGAATTAGAAAATATGATGGCTGGTCAAAGGCACGTAAACCAGGCAATGTGCGATTTACTCAGTAGCATAATGTGCTTATAATAAAGCCGAGAAACCGGTAGAAAAAACTATGGTTGGGAAAACAACACAGCTTTCTCATATTTTCCAAGAGATTAATACCCAAAGGCGACTGCGAGAAGCATCGGGAGAACTACCCCCCACAAAAAAGCCAAAAAAGGCTATTGAAAAGGGGCAACAAATGACCAGCGAGGCCACGAAAGTGATAGATATTACGGCTCAACATAACTCATGTGAAAAATGGGTGGATGTTGTTAAAAAGAGAAATCCGATTCATAAGAAAATAAGAACGAAACCGGACGCCATCATTATAACAAAAAAGGAAGGGTCGTCGTATGCTGATATTCTCCGGAAGATAAAAAGCGACAGCGGTCTTAAAGAGTTGGGATTAAACGTGACCTACATAAGAAAAATGATGAAAGGAGACCTACTGATTGAGCTAAAAAATCAGGCAGACGAGAGAGCCGAATCATTCCAAAGCGTCTTAGAGGGAGCGGTGGGTGAAATGGCGCTGATACAGCCAAAAACCCATAGCGTCACAATAGTGCGTAAGGATTTAGATGAAATTACTACACCTGAAGAAATCTGCGAGGCGCTAAAACAAAAGAGTGTGGGATCCAAAACCTGGAAAAATCAAGCGTCAAAAGTATGAGAAAAATCCGTAGTGGCACACAGATAGTTCTAGTATGCCTACGTGCTAAGGATGCCAAAGCAGCACTAAAATTGGGCAAAGTTAAGATAGGATGGTCGATCTGACGCCTTCGAGAATACTCGCCTATTCCTAGATGCTATAAATGTTTCCACCTGGGACACATGGCGCGTAACTGCTGCAGTTTTACAGACAGATCTTCTCAATGCACACGTTGCGGAACCGCGGGACATTTAGCAAAGGCAAGGCAGTTTCATGACTTGCCCCAAGTACCAGGAGATGAAGACTCTAAGAAAATGAGGATAATACAGGTAAACTTAAATCATTGCGCAGCAGCACAGGATTTGCTAGACCAGACAATCACAGAAGAGAACATTGATGTCGCCATACTAGGTGAACAATATTCCCAGCGTCCGGAAAGCACATGGATTGCAGACAAAACCGGCAAGGCAGCAATATGGTCCTGCAAAGGACAACCTTTCAAGACCAGCTCCAGAGAAGCTCATAACTGTTTTACATGGGCGAATATACAAGGGATATATTTTTTTAGTTGCTATGCTCGTCCCAGCGCAACAATTACAGAATTTAAAGACTTCCTCTTACGGCTCTCTTTAGAAACTAGAGGCAAAACTCCCATTGTAATAGCGGGGGATTTTAATGCATAGTCGACTGAATGGGTTAGCAGATATACAAACTATCGCGGGCGCCTAATTCAAGAATTCCTTAGTCAAACGAACCTAACAATAATAAACAGTGGAACGCAAAACACGTACCTAAAAGGACACAAAGGATCCATAATTGACATTATGTTCGCAAATAATTCACTCAGCAGACGAATAAAGTGGACAGTGTTAAATATATACACACACAGTGATCATATGGCGATTATAGCTCAAATTTCCTGCACCCCAGAGCCGGAACCCCTCAGCAGAAAGACTTCACGAAGTCCAAGCTGGAAACAACAGGAGTTCGATCCAGACCTTTTTGAGCTAGTCTGGAGTGCATCTGAAGTATCAGAAGACGACGCCTCCCATCTGGTATCTACTGTGCTAAAGGAACTGGTCGTAGCAAGTGATGCAACAATGCACAGAACAACACAACATAACAAACGGAAGCCTGTATATTGGTGGAATGTGGAAATTTTCACGCTGAGAAAGCTTTATCACTCAGCTAGACGGTGTCTACAGCGTAATCAGGTTGAAACCAACGAAAATCGCCTAAGAGATGAATTTAAAAGCCACAAGATACTTCTGAAGTGGGCAATTATCCGGAGCAAAAAGTCATGTTTTGAGAAGCTCTGTAAAGCAGCAAACATTGACCCGTGGGGAACTGCTTACAAAATCTGTATGTCAAGATTTAAAAATAAGCAGTAGCAACCGAAAGATGCATCTTTTATGGAAGAAGTCGTCGAAATATTATTCCCAAAACACTACCAGATTTCATATGAAAGGCGAAAAAATGAAGCCACAGAGTCACCCCCGTTAGTCACAGAAGAAGAGCTCCTGGCCATAGCAAAGAAAATAAAAAAACAACAGGGCACCTAGATTAGACGGCATACCTAATATAGCCCTGAAGGAAGCTATAAGCTCAAAACCTCAACTGTTTGCTAAAATGTACAACGCTTGTATAAAGGAAGAGGTGTTTCCCGAGTCATGGAAAGTACAACGTTTGGCTCTGCTCCCAAAACCAAAGAAGTCACCTGAAGAACCTTCATCGTACCGACCTTTGTGTATGCTCGACACAATGGGCAAAGTGTACGAAAGTATAAAACGAAACCGCTTGGAGTTAGTAATCCACAAAGCCGGCGGCTCTTCAGAGAGACAATACGGCTTTATAAAAAAGAGATCCACTATTGACGCACTACGAGAAGTCGTCGATACTGCTAAATGTGCAGTTAGTGGGAAAAGATGGAAAGGTGGCACGAAAAAGTACTGCGCGCTGATCACCCTGGATGTCAAGAATGCGTTCAACACGGCAAAATGGGCACACATAATCA